>PVLA01003617.1:0-206156 GCA_004027455.1 Hydrochoerus hydrochaeris | reverse complement strand
TAGAAGACCCAAAAAACTCTATTAAAAGATGGCTAGAGGTAATAAACAAGTTCAGCAGTGTAGCTGGATACAAAGTCAATGCTCAAAAATCAATAGCATTCCTGTACACAAACAAAGAACTCACTGAGAGAGAAATTATGGAAATATCACCCTTTACAATAACATGTAAAAAAATGAAATACTTAGGAATCAACCTAACTAAAAATGTAAAAGACCTATATGCTGAAAATTATACTATGCTGAAAAAGGAGATTGAAGAGGATATTAGAAATTGAAAGGACATCCCTTGCTCTTGGTTAGGAAGAACCAACATTGTGAAAATGGCCATATTCCCAAAACTGTTATACAGATTTTACGCAATCCCAATCAAAATACCATTGATATACCTCGCAGATCTAGAGAAAAAACTCCTAAAATTCATTTGGAAACAGAAGAAACCTAGCATAGCAAAGGCAATTCTAGGCAACAAAAGCAAGGCTGGAGGGATCTCAGTTCCTGACTTGAAACAGTACTATAAATCCACAGTGATAAAATCAGCTTGGTACTGGCAAAGAAATAGACCTGAGGATCAATGGAACAGATTGGAAGATGCAAACACAACTACAAAGACACTCAGCCACCTGATATTTGACAAAGGGGCTAAATATGTCCACTGGAAGAAGGATAGTCTCTTTAATAAATGGTGTTGGAAAAATTGGCTCTCTACATGCCGAAGACTGAAACTAGATCCATGCATATCACAATGCACAAAACTAAAGTCTAAATGGATCAAAGACCTCAATATTAAAACAGAAACACTAAATCTAGTGGAAGACAAGGTAGGTAGAAGTCTTGGAGACATAGGGGTAGGCAGAGAATTCATGAACAAAACGCAAACTACACGGGAAACACTTTAAAGAATCAACAACTGGGATCTCACATTATTGAAAAGTTTCTGCACTTCAAAGGAAATCACCAACAGAGTGAAAGGAAAACCAACAGAGTGGGAAAGAATTTTAACCAGCAACCCCTCAGACAAAGGACTTGTGTCCAGAATATATAAAGAATTGAAAAATATCAAGCTCCCCAAATTCAGAGACCCTCTCCAAAAATGGGCATCTGAGATGAACACACAGTTCTCAGAGAAAGATATACAAATGGAAAATAAATACATGAAGAAATGTTCACCATCACTGGTCATTCGTGAAATGCAAATTAAAACAGCATCGAGATTCTACCTTACCCCGGAAAGAATAGCTGCCATCAAGAAATCAACTGATAACAAATGTTGGCAAGGCTGCAGGGGAAAAAGGAACACTGCTCCACTGTTGGTGGGAATGTAGACTGGTGCAACCATTATGGAAATCCATATGGAGGATTCTCAGAAGACTAGGATTGGAAGTTCCATTCAATCCAGCTATCCCCCTCCCTGATATTTTCCCCAAAGAACTGAAAAGTTCATACCACAGTGATATATGTGCACCCATGTTCATAGCTGCACAATTTGTGATAGCTAAATCCTGGAAACAACCAAGATGCCCATCAACTGCAGAGTGGATGAAAAAGATGTGGCATTTTTATACAATGGAATATTACTCAGCTATAAAAAAGGATGATCTTGAGGCCTTTATAGGCAAATGGAGACAACTTGAGACTATCGTCATTAGTGAAATAAATAAGAATCATATTTATAAATATCATATTGTGTCTCTAGTGTAAAAAGTAAATAAGAACTACAAATGTAATAAAACCAAAATGTGTAATTGCTATTGTAAAAAAGAGAGGAAAAGAAAGTACTCTAAGGGATATAACTGCATGTAAGTTTGAGTGTGTAAAATAGATGACCATATTGCTGAATCTTTTTGGAATCTTTGAGTAAAACTGTTTGTAGTCTGACTGTTTGAATATTTACTATGTACCCTTTAACTTTGTAACTTGAACAACCACGTCCAGGATGACAGTACATAATTTATAAATTACTGATTTCTTAGTGGGGCTTTTTTTCATTCTCCTTTTTCTTTCTTTCTTCTAGAATTCTGTATTGTTGCTACCCTTTTTTTTCTGTTTTGTTTTGCTTTTCTTCTCTTTAAATAAAATTTTAAAAATGTATAATTGCTATTGTAAAAAAAAAGAGGAAATAGGAAGCGCTATAAAAGATATAGCTGCATGTATGTTTAGGTGTGTGGGATTGATAACCATATTTCTAGGTTCTTGTGGGATTGTTGAACAGATCCGTTTGCACTCTCACTGCTTTAGTGTCCCCTTTGTGTGTTTTAATTCTGTAACTTGAATAACTATTTCTAAAAGAACAATATGTAATATATCAACTAGTGATTTCTTACTGTTTATCTTCTTTTCTTGAAATTCTGTAATATTTCTACCATTTTCCTGTTTTTTTCTCTCTTTAATTAAAAAATGTATAATTGCTATTGTAAAAAAGAGAAAATAGGAAGTGCCATAAAAGATATAACTGCATGTATATTTATGCGTGCAGGATTGTTACCCATATTTCTTAGTTCTTGTTTTATTGTTGAACAGATCTGTTTGCAGTCTCACTGCTTGAGTGTCCATTTTGTGTGCTTTAATTTTGTAACTTGAACAACTATTTTTAAAAGAGCAATCTGTAAATTATCAGTTAGTGATTTCTTACTGTTTATGTTTTTTTTTGAAATTTTGTAATATTTCTCTCCTTTTTCTGTTTTATCCCTTTAAATAAAAATTTTTTTTAAAAAAAGACCAAGAAAAGAAAAGAAAAGAAAACAGATCCAAATGAGTTACAGAAAGACCTGTTATAATAATGGAGACAGAGTTCTGAGTGATGGATTTGTTGACTTTCAAGATGGAGGAAAGATCTCATATCAAAAAATTCAATTGGAAACCAAGCACCCAGCTCATCACCTGGTAAGTGGCTGTGGCCCTGCAAGGCGCAGCCACCCTAGGGCAAGAACCATCAGCATCTCCTGAGATCCATGTCATGTTGGAACTTAGGGTGGTCAGAAACCAAGCAGCCAACTCGCCACCCTGGTGAGTGGCTGTGGCCCTGCAAGGTGCGGCCATCCTAATGCAAGAACTATCAGTGCCTCCTGAGATTCATGTAATGCTGGAATTTAGGGAGCTAGGAAATCAAGCAACCAGCTCACCACCCTGGTAAGCAGCTGTGAGCCTACCAGCGCATGGGCTGAGATTCAAACATCCACACCCCCACCTCACTCCCATTAGCAAATGGGAGCCAGAGATCTGAGCATCTTTTATGAGGTTGACTATATGCAATATAGCAAATAAGGGGGATTTCCTTCTACCATCTCTTTGAAGGCAAATATTTTTTATCACTGTTTTACTTTGTTCTAATTAATGGTATTGCTCTATTCAATATTCTATTTTGATAAGTTCTATAATGTTCTGTATTTCCTTTGATTTTACTATACCTGATTGAAAGAACAACTATTGTGATGAAAATGAGATACAATATGATACCTATTACTGTTATCCCGGTAACCTGCTGTGAAGTTCTGTAACAATTTTACTACACTGTCTCAATTGGCTTTCCTTCATCTTATTCTGTGGTATTTTACTACTTTTTTAAAAAAAAGTAAATTACAACAACAAAACAGATCAGTAAGGTACTGAGAAAGCTGAAACATGATATAACTTAACAGATAATGGAATTTTAAAAAGCAATAGGAGGAAAAGAAAGTGCTCTAAAGGATATAACTGCATGTATGTTTAAGTGTGTAGGATTGATAACCATTTGCTAAATTAGTATTGGATTGGTGAACAGAACTGTTTGCAGCCTCACTGTTTGAATGTCCACTTTGTATGCTTTAATTTTGTAACTTGGACAACTATATCTAAGAAGACAATATGTAATTTATCAACTAGTGATTTCTTACTGTTTATTTTTTTTGAAATTCTGTATTGTTTCTTCCCTTTTTGTTTTGCTTTTTTTTCTCTTTAAATAAAATTTTTTAAAATTTCAATTGACCACTAGAAGCTAGGAGAGAAAAGTAAGTTATTCTTTCTAAGGGGCTCTAGAAGGAACATAGTGCTGCTGCTACTTTGATCTTAGCTTAGTGAAATTCATTTTGGATTTCTGACCTCTACGACTGTAAAATAACATAATTTTTTTTTCAGTGCTGGTGATATAAGAGAAATGTGATTACTCCCCTGTTAGATGTTTAACATGCCGATTGCATTGTCTAACATTGAGGAATGAGATTGTAAACTAAAAGAAATTATGCGAGTTTTACTGGAAATAAGGAGAGGAGAATTGCTCCTGGATTTCTAGGAGGGGTCTCAAATGCAGGGGTCACCAAAGTTTTTAGCAAGAGTAGTTTACACAGTAAAATCACAATGTGAGTCAAACTACAATCTATTGGATTACAAGTATAGTTGATCCAATAGGGAAGTGAGTTACTCGGCAAGGGCACACAGAAGGAACAAAGCCATTTTTTCGAAGGGATAGGTCCAGATGTTCTGATCACCTACCTGGGCACTTGATGCCAAGCTGGATTTACAACACCAGGTGGTGCTAATTACAGTATAATTTCAAATTGCTGTTTAACCCTTAGGGAGGCATGTAGCCCTGGCCACTGCATCTTCAGCTCGAGGCCTGGCCTTCTTCAGGTGCACCTCCAGCCACACTTCTGACATTTTTATTTTTGTGCTGACTTCTTTGAGAGCCCAGTGTATATTAATTTCTGTCCGACTTAATTGCCTGTAATACTGGGATTGAACCCAGGGCCTCAAGAATGCTAAGCAAGTGCTCTACCATCATGCTATGTCCCCAGCATCTAAAATTGGGATGTTTTAAGCTACTTACTTTGTGGTAAATTGTTTGGGCAGCAGTAGAAAACAAATATAGATGAGAAACTGGTTGAAAGGCTTTTCTACAAAGGAAAGGATTCTGATAGAATGTGAAACAGCAGTGCATTGCAGGCCGAAGCCTACAGTCAGAAGAAACTATGTCTGACCATCAGAGGGACATGTGTGCAAGCCTGAGCAGCCTCCTCTTGAGAGGCTTGCAAGGGACAGCTCTCCAAGGAAATCCAAGTTTTGATTGAAGCTGCAAAGTGAAGGAGACAGTCAGTGAAAAGTTTGAGAGCCTATGGAGCTATTTTAATTTTTGGCACTACAACAAGAGTTTCAAAGGGTATAATGTAAATAGTTAGAAGCTAGGTTGCTGGGAGAATGAATAGAGTTGAATTAAAAATAAGAATGTGTAACAGGATCTGTGACTTCCAGGGGGTAGCACACTGCACATTCCATGGGCCATTACTGCAATCACAGGAAAAAGGGAGGTGGGGCAGTGACAGGGGCATAGGAAGGACAGAGACAGAGCTCACTTTGCTCAGCAATTTCAATCAAATGCTTTTTGGCTCCTCTTTAATTTAACTGGCTAGTTTTCATGCACAGTGCCTGCATCTGCCAGCCTTAGTCAAATTTTTTAATAAAATTTTGTTTTGAGAGGACTGTGACCAAAGTTATGCAGAGTAACATGTCAAACACAATGCTAATTAATTAATAATTATCATACACCAGTCAAAATAAATCCATTTCTTCATAAACCACAGGAAAACTTTGCTTGTGTTGACAGTCTCTTGCCCATTGAGAAGCCTAATTTTTCTGAAGAAGCCAAAGCTATCTTGAAGATGCTGCAGACTACTTGACATTGATGTAGCAAAACATCATAGTTGTAGAAAAACAGCAAAAGTTGCAGACCAAGAGTCAAAATCTTGGGTTATCTTAGTCTTCTAAACAGCTATTTACTTTTAACCTCTGTATCAGGTAAAACTCTTGGAATATATTGCTAAGTTTAGTGGATTTCCAGTCTCCAACAACCCTACTGCTAAGAATATTATAAGATGGCATCTGAAATCCACAGAAAAGATTTCTCCACATTGCTATACCTTGTTTCCCTAATGTCCCCTTCAATGTATTGGATCAATGCAATGATTTTTGACCTTTATTCTACAGATACACAACATTCTGAGTAACTCATATCCATGTTCCTGGGCTACAGTCATCCTTATTTGGCTCAGAACAAGATATTTTCTTATTTCTCTTAAAGTTGTTATTTTACATTGGCACCATATTAGGCTCAAGAGTGTTTATTGGATTTGATTGAATCAAGTCACAAAGTGCTGGAAAGCTTGGCTTTAGTTCCATGTGAGAGTGGCAAAAAAGGCTTGCTTTATTTACAGTATTCTTTATTTACAGAATCCTGAGAGTTAGGCAGAAGGCCCTTCCATACTGTGTCAGATTTAAGATCATAGGACCCTCAACTCTTTAGCCAGTAGGGAAGCTTAACTTCGTGGTGCCAAGACTCTTCTTTTGTACAATGGACACAGACCTAGAACAAAAACAGGCTTGACTCCTTTCCACTAGGCTGAACCCCTGAAGTCTGACCTTTAGCTATTACTAATTCCATGACAAGGAGAATCAAGAAAGGAAGGACCCAAAGGAAGGAAGGAGAATATTTCCCAGAGGAACTAGAGCAGAGCTGGCCTTCACCACCCATTCCTTTGGCTTCCCTGGAGTAGGCAACCCTCCAAAGCAAATCATCACCCAAGTCTCTCTTATCCCACCAGCTGCACAGATAAGGAAAAGGATCCAAGGGAGGCAACAACAACAAACAATAGAAATACAAAGAACCAGTCATTGGCAAGGAAGAGCTTTTAACCTTTTAGTCATATCAAAAGTTCTGCCATACAGCTTCAGTCGGCGGCCCCTGGTCCAAAGTGCATTGGTGGGATCTGCTTGGGCTGGGCCATGCCCCTGATTGGAACCCAACAGCCAGGGACAAGGCTGTCCCAAACCTATGACATCCACAGGGCACAGTCTAAAGTGCTGAAGTCACTCACTGGTTGAGAGGGGAGAGGCTGACCCATACCACCGCACCTGTGAGCACATCACAGATCAACAGCAGACAGGAAAGGGCAGCACTGCCCTAGCCAGTAAGCTGCAGAGGGACTTAAGGCAGTATGTAAAGGTCTGAACACCACTGTTCACTTGTATGAGGGAACCAGAAGCATGACAAGACAGAGAAACAGCAAAAGGCCTTCAACCACCAACCCAGGGAAAATAAGCCCAGGAGGGGTGAGTACAGAGGAGATTGAGGGCAGCAGACATGCAGTATCAGACATGGCCTCATCGGAAATAAAGAAATACTTCCGTGACCTCATCGACAAATTTAAATCTGAAATTCTAACTCAAGTGAAGCAAGATATAAGAAGATTAATAAAAGAAACTCTGGGTACTCCTCAAGAAGACACAAATGGAAGAATGGAGGAACCCAGAGAAAGGAGAGAAACCTTTGATGAAGAATAGAAACAAAATCTAGAATACATGAAACAGATCCAAAGAGAATATCAGAAAATTAAAAACTCCATTGAAAGCTGGCAAAACTTTTTAAAAGAAACTAAAGTCAGACTTTTAAAACTTGAAGATAGGTTTGCAATGTATGATCGCAAAAGGATCTCTTAAAAATAACAAAGAACCAAGAAATAACAATACAAAGGCGAGAAGATAAGAGGATTTATAACTTAAGAATAAAAAATGTGAACGAAGAAGCAGGGACAAATACAAATGAAATAAAAAGACTATTCCAGAAATAATTAAGGAAAACCTCCCAAGCATAGGAAGTGATGTTCAGATATATGAGGCATACAGAACTCCAGCCTGCTACAACAAAAACAGATCTACACCCAGACATATAATAGTCAGGATCCCAGAAATCCATCACAAGAACAGAATATTAAAAGCAGTCAGAGAAAAGAAACAGATTACCTATAAAGGAAAACTCATCAAAATCACAGCAGACTTCTCGATGCAAACTATCAAATCAAAAGAGCTTGGAGCAAAATACTCCAAGCCCTGAAAGAAAATAACCTCCAACCCAGACTGATGTATCCTGTAAAACTGTCTCTCAAAATTAATGGAGAGACAAAGTATTTCCATGACAAAAAGGAACTGGGGGAGTTCATGACCACCAATCCAATCCTGCAAAGAATACTGAAGGACATTTTAGAGAGAGAGAAGAAAATCACCAGGATTCCAAGAACAATGGAAGAAAGGCCTCAATGAAAGGGGCAGACAGTGGAATGAAGGAGAAAAGTAAACAACAATGACAGAAAAATAGCATAGAAGAGATGAGGCAGAGAAGATTGACTATATTGCTGTTTTGTCTTGACTGACAAAATCTGGTATGCTTGAGGGTGTCAAGTCTGGGAGTAGGGGCAACTACTCTGGGGATGGAAGGATTCAATAGGATATCCATTCTGGTTTGATTATTAACTGCCTTTGAAGACCTGTAATGTCCCCAATGTTTGGTTTTTATTAATAGTGCTATATACCACTAACTTTAATTATACTATGCCTGATGATATGGACAATTTTATTGAAATTTACAGGAAACATCTGGTGACAACCATAGATCATCTAGTATTGTGGTTTTATATGTCCTTCTCATTTGGTGTTTCTCTAGAAATTGTATTGTTGACTTGTTTTGGCTTGTTTTTCCCTCTAATACAGAAAGGCTAGGTATGCATGTAGAGACTTATACATGTGTAGAACTTCTAAACAGTTTACAAGAATTGATTATAGTTATTGTAAAAGAAGAGAGAGGAAAGGAAAGGATTCTAAAGGATATAACTGCATGTATGTTTGAGTGTGTAGGATTGATGACCATAATACTAAGTTTTTTGTTGGATAGATCAACAGAGCTGATTGCAGTCTCACTGTTTAAATGTCCACTTTGTATGCTTTAGTTTTGTAACTTGAACAACTACTTCTAGGAGGAAAATATCTAATTGTCAGCTCGTGATTTCTTATTGGTTTTTGTTTTTGTTTTCTTTTGAAATTTTGTATTATTTCTATCCTCTTTCTGTTTCATTTTTTTCTCTAAATTTTAAAAAAAAAAAGTTCCACCATGGCCCAAGTATGCCTTTGACTTTCAAATATCTCCCTCCCTGTGATGGAGTAAAGGGGTTGGGGAGAGTTTCCCCTGCAAACCAGGAAATCCCTTTCAAATGTCAAGCTCACAAACTAAGTTATTCATATATATATATATATATATATATATATATATATATAGTCACTGTGTATATGGGCATCCATTTGTTCATTCCTGTGTACAAAACTTAATTACTTCTTTAATTAAGCACTCTGCACTCTTGTTAAAGTTGTTTGCATATTCACGAGCATTTGCTGCTCTTGGTTTCCCTGTGGACCAAGGCATGCATTTCCAGGAACCAGCTGGTGTTGTTGATTTGTACAGTGTATCAAGTGCTGGCAGGATAAATGACTGCTTTCCAACTACCAATTTCTTCTCCTTTAAGTGGATAATTCTGCTGAACCCAGGGTATCTGGCTGTATTCAAATGCCACTGAAGACTGGTCTCAGCTAGCAAACCATCTCCAAAGCCAGACACAAAATTAGCTATTTTGGAAGCACTTTTTGTAAATCCCAAGTTGCTGCATAGGGAGATGAGGGTGATGAGGTTTTGAGTGCCCCAAGTTTAGTGGTAGTAGAAGGTAGGACTGAGGAACACACAATCATAGCATTCCCATGCAGTGCCACCATAATGCTCAGTCTCATAATAATTGAGAAATTGTGGTAAAAGCATAAAAAATTGTGCTGAACATCTCACCACTTCTCTTTTCAACATTGAGCTGCACATTCTCAGGGCTGGTCCTTGGTTTTCTAGAAACTGAAGGTTCTAACAGGACTGACTTCATGAGCCTGTGACCTGTAAGACACATACTACCCTGCACTCAGAACAGATCGTGCTTTGTTTAATGCTTCAATGGCACTGCCTTGAAATCCTGAACAACTTTTAAATAAGAGTCTGGAATTTTCATTTTGTGTTGTGCTCCCCAAAATATGTAGCCCATTCTGATCTCCTAGGTCATTAGAATTCATTTCAAATGGAACTGGGAGGTCATTTCAGAATTCTTTCTTTAATTGCCTGTAACTCTCCTTTTCAAGCATTTGTTTATGTATATCCATTTTCCAAACTACAAGTTTCCTGAGGCCATGGACCTTCTTATTTCTTTATCCCCTAAACCTAGCAGTGTTTGACATACCATAAACTCAAACAATATGTGTTGAATGCTGAATGCATGAAAGAGGTGTCAGGGTTATTCCCACAGCCAAGGTAACACACAGACTATTGGGATAGTGCCACATTTGGTATCAAGTTCATTATAAAAGAGGTTGTTAATTCTGGATACTCCCTCTCTATCCTTCTCAATCCTTTCTCTCTGTCTGAGCCTTAAGCTGCTTTAATGCTTGATTGCCCACAGCAGTTCTTTGCTCTCCCAAGTCCTGATTGTGTAAACTGAGCAGGGAACCTTGTACTGACCCAGACACCCATGTTCAAAGGACCAAGCTGAGATGCTGTGGTCAGTGTTCAAGGAGACAGAATTTTGACCTTAAGCTTAGGCAAGGCTTCACCCTGACCAAGTGAAATGTGGGGTCTTAGAGAAGTATATCTGAGAACATAAATCATGGCTTCCAACACAGTTAAACAAAGAAGAGCCATCCTGCTCCCTCTTGGAAGCTGGACAATGAATCTGTAGATGTGAGCACCAGTGACACTACAGAAGCTGGGAGTAGAGGGTGTAGCTGAATGGTAGCTTGCAGGGGGATCTGGGTACAGTTTCCAGCACCAAAAACAAAAATAAAAAGGAAAGAGAAAGGGAAAAAAGCTACATATGTGCTATGAGAAACAGCAGAGGTATAGTTCTTACATTTAAGAGGCTCATGAGCCCAGTTTAATATCTTTATATTACATTTTAAATAAATTAGAGAAAAAATTAAAAGAAACACCTAACTCTGGGGACCACAGAAAAAGATTCCCACAAGTGCTGCCTAGAATACAGTATAGAATAGTGTTCTGAGGAAGAAAAGAGTAAGTGCCTACCAGGAGCACTGGGACTAGCATTTACCAAGAATCTAACACAGCTCAAAGTCACAGTAAACGTTCCATGCACGTTTGCTGACTTAGTAAATAGATCAGGGAGGATTTGCCACCAGTGTTCTGCATCCATTCCTGAAACTAACTAGGAAGTTTTGAGTAAATTCTTTAGTTGGAGCTTTGATTTCCCTGGTGTAAAAATACTTGATGGAAAAATGAAAATGAACAAAATGACTTGCTGATGTGAAAAATATTATAGGTTTAACATTCTGTAATTATGTTAATCTCTGAAAATGAAGACCACTTATGTTCAATAAAGCACCCTCCCAATTCCATTTTACCTCTAAATCTTCACTTTTTTTAAGAGTCGTCTAGTTTCTAATGCAACAAAATATCTGGCACATTTTTCATAGCATGGAAAATTCCATTTCTTTTGAATCTGGACTCTAGCAAATTTAGTCTGTGACTAATGATGAGTATATGTGCTGTCAAAGTGAGCACTGTGGCTAATGATGAGAAGTGGATATTTCAGGAATGCATCTTAGGTGACCGCTGTCACTCAGGACCCAAACCTGTAGCTTTCCTGCCTTTTTCCCCTTTCTTTGTCTTTTTTATTCCTTTCCTTTCTTCTTTTCTTTTCTTTTTTCCCCCTCTTCTCTTCTCTTCTCTTCTCTTCTCTTCTCTTCTCTTCTCTCTATGTCTCTGTCTCTCTCCCTCCTCCTTTTCTTTTTTTCATTTTAAGGCAAGATCTTGCTAAATTACCCCAGCTAGGCTCAAATTTGTAATCCTCCTGCCTCAGTAGCTCAGAGATGACAGCCATAGCTTTATTTCTTTTGTATTTTTTAAACCTAAGAGACATATGTCCACTTTGGAGACTTGTGTTGTTTTATTAATTTTGAACTAGAAATGAATATTCATGGGAAAAACTGAAAATAGAGACATCTGTCTTACCCTGGCTTCTGTGAAACTAACTAAACATGTATATACTCACTCACTTGTTTTTTCATTTTTCTTGACAGCTCTTCTCCATCTCCCATCTTTTCTCTTTAACCCACATCAAGCTCTGAAATTTGTTAGAAATTCATTTTTTGCAGTTAAAGTTTGGTCCCTAATGAAAACAGAATGTTTGCGAGGGACATAATACGTTGAAGTTTATTTTATTGCAAAAGTAGTATGCTTTAAGTCCAGCTCTAGGGTGCCGGAAGCTAGAGGATGGAGAATTCAAGGCCAGCCTGGACTACCCTAAGAGCCCAGTTCTCAAAAAAGAGAAAGAGAAGAAAGAAAGAAAGAAAGAAAGAAAGAAAGAAAGAAAGAAAGAAAGAAAGAAAGAAAGAAAGAAAGGAAGGAAGGAAGGAAGGAAGGAAGGAAGGAAGGAAGAAAGAAAGAAAGAAAGAAAGAAAGAAAGAAAGAAAGAAAGAAGAAAGAAAGAGATATTATGCTTTTTTTTTGCAAAAAGCTAAACATTATAGACACAGCTAAGCTATCCTTGGTCAAACCACAGAATTGCACAAATTCCCATGGACTTCTTTGCATAAAGTGTTGGGCCATGTGGATACAGAGACTTTGCCTGACACTACTTGCTCCCTATTCCCAACCCTGTCCTCTCAAAGAAGGAAACATTGCTATTAGTTAGTTGCAAATCCTCCCAGAGTTTTTTTCTATGCATTTGCGAATATCTGCACCCACAAAACATAAGGAACTATGTATCTGGTGTTCTTTTTGTATAACTGGTATCATAATCTGTATATCACTCTGCAATGTGTTTTTTTAAACACTTTATGGTATTACTTGGAGATACATAAGTATACTTGTATACTTACAAGTGTGCACATTTTCACATATTAGCAACTTAACCCATTTTATACACGGTTAAGAAAAACCCAGCTAACACAGAAACCACAAAAGCAGGCTTCATTCTTCAAGCTATCTCTTGGTTTTCTATTTCAGACAGAACCACATTAAACAATTGTTCTAAATTTTTCTGATAATCACTTTCATACTGTAAATAATATTTCTTGACTTATCAACTTGAAACGTTGCCTGTTAACTTCCTACTCTGGTGCGGGAGGCTTTAACTTCCTTTCACTGCTCCCATGTCTTCTCCTGACAGTTATAGCATCATACTCGGGTCCTCAGATGGTCACGTCTATCCTACCTCTAAACTGCCAGCCCAACCTCTGTTCTTTCTACAATCAAATGTAGACTGTGTCTCTTGAGTCCTTGTCTTGGAAGACAGTTATAAGGTGATCTAATATCTTTCCTGCTTCCACAGCCAACATCCATTCATTTCTTTCTACCAGACTAACACTACATTTTATTGTGTCACTGTAGTTCATCTCCTCTCATCAATCTGTAGGTTGGTTTTAGAAGCTGAAAAGCAGCAAACAGCATTTGCGCCACGATGTCCCAGCAGACATGCACGCTGTGTAGCTCGGTGGTGTGGAGGTTGTCTTTGCCCTTCCCTCTCTTCAGACCTGTGGTCAGGGCTGCTGTGCCCCTCACAGCCAGGCAAGGTGGGGCTCCAAGTAGAAATCAACTTTTCTTTTTTTAACCTCCTCTTCCTCCTCCTCCCCTTCTCCTCTTTTTTCTTCACTGTACTTTTTATTCTCAAATCCTCTTTTGCCTCTTTGTCTTTTATTCTCACCTTTTATTTTAGGTCCATGTCCATACTCCTGGTCTCCTCCTTCCTTACTTCACCCAACAGGAGCAGCTTCTGGGGAGCTGCTATCAGCTTCCTCTACCCTCCCTATGCCAACTCTCTTCCCCCCACCCCGTCCTCTACACGTATTGGGGATTGAACTCACAACCTAGCACTTTCCAGGCAGGCGGTTTGGCCACTAAGCTAAATCCCCAGCCCCTCTAAAAGTATTTTTAAACTCTTGTTGCTGTGGGTTTATTTTTTTCTTCAACTATTCACTGGCTGCCATTTTCGTGGTGTCTTAGGTGAGAAATTCTCATACTCAGTCCATGATCTTTTTTTTTTTCCTGTTCATATATTTTTTTTCCTATACTAGGAATTGAACCCAGGGAGCACTGAGCTACATCCCCAACCATTTAATTTGTTACTGATTATACTGATTGAATGTATGTATGTATGTACGTTTGTGTGTATGTGCATGTGAATGTATGTAGTACCTGGAAATGAACCCAGGACTTCATTCATACTAAGTAAATGCTCTGTCACTAAGTTACACTTCCACAGACTTTGCCCTGAGCTACATCCAGCCCTTTTTAATTTAATCTTTTTGAGAGAGAGAGTCTTGCTAAGTTGCTCTGGCTAGGCTCAAGCTTGCAGTCCTCCTGCCTCAGCTTCCTGAGTAGTAGGGATTACAAGCATATACCACTGTACTTGGCCCAGACATTATTATAATGTAAACTATTCTTGCCCAAAAAGAGAAAAATTTAGAGAGAATTTCTTTAATGTAGAAGACAGAAAATAATCACTAAGCACAAAGAACATTTTCTGACTGTCATCCCTTTTTTTATCATTTGATCCCATTGATCAACCCTTTCTTGTAATTCTCTCCTCTTTTAGCTTTTGGGGTCCTGTTCTTCTTTTCTTAAAAACTGTCACTGGTTCCTTTGTCTCTTTTAATGATGCACCTATATTCTTCTTTTCATCCCTTGTCCATGCCACTCACAGGTCAAAGACTCCAGTGTCCCCATCTTTTCTGAACTCCACACTGCCTATTCTGGCTCCCTACAGGACGTCTTGCCTTCATGTCCCAAGGCTGCACATGCTGAATATAGCATAGCGTCTCTTTACTCCATCTGCTATTGCGAGCGCCTTATCTTGGTTAAGCAAACTATCACCCAATTAGTCCCTAAAACTAGAAACTGGCTGACTGTACCTCTTTGTGGAAATTCCTGGTCACAAACGTATTCCCCATTTTCCTTGCATACAGGCTGGTAGCTATGGCTGATGGAATATGTGAAGAAGTGTGTCACTTCCAGGCCTGCCACATGTGAACAGTCTGCCTTGACATACTCCACTTTCTTCTGCAGCTCTTTGCTGACTAGAGGTTGATTCCAAGACTGGTTTTTTCCTCTGTGCATGCTGGAAAGGGCAACATCTTACCCTTCTTGTCTCAGGAGGGGAAGTCACAGCTTCTGAAGGGATTATTGCTGAGAATGCTCTTACCCAGTGTGACAGTGAATTTCATGTAAGCACTTAGCTAAGCTCTGGTGCCTAGTTATATAGTTAAATACTAGTCTACATACTAGTCTAATACTGCCATGAAGCTAATTAGATGTGAGTAAAATTCACAATCAGCAGGCTTTATGCAAAGCTAGTGTCATCCACAAAGGGTGCGTCTCATTAGCTAAAAGCCTTAGGAACAAATATTGAGGTTTCCTAAAGAAAAAACTCGTACCACAAGACAGTAAAATAGAAACTCTACCTGACCTTCTAGCTTGAAGATGTATTCTACAGAGTTTGGACTTGTTGAATCCCACAAAACATAAGTTAGTTTCTTAAAGTAAATCTTTCTTTCCATGCTCAGTCTCTCTGTTGATGTATACCTTATTAGTTCGGTTTCTCTGGAGGACCCTGTGTAGTACTACAAGACTCAATTTCTTTCTTTGTGACCTTTTAACATTCCATTTGTTTTTGGAATTGAGGATCAGCCTGAGCTCAGTGATGACATGGATTGTGTAACAAGCAAAGTAGCTTTATTGGAGCAGATAGGACATTTGGGAGTGATCCAAGTGAGTAGGGTTAGAGGTGGAAACTGCTCTATGGACAATTTGTTTCTGTTGCTTTAGGGAGTGGCCGAGGATGGCAATTAATATGGTTTTTCCAAGCAACTCTGAGCCTCTAGCTTCATGATGAGAGAGGGAGTTTATGAACTCATATGGTCCTAGTCAGGACAAGAACGGCTGCGAAAGTCCAACAGAAGGGTCAAAACAGCCAGAAAGTATACATAAATAAGGCCTAATTGGGTTAGGCAGGGTCACCATGGGTCAAAATGGTGTTTGTCCCCACCTAGGTGTGACTTTATGGGCTTCAAATGTGTAGGACTGTACAGGTGAAGAATTTGAAAGGAGCTTAATGTACTTCTTCAGGGAATTTGGGGATCACAAGCTCAGGAAATTTAGAGCATTTTTTGCAGAATTTCCTCCCTGGGATCCTCCCTGCCAGCTTCTCATCTCCAGCTTCTGTCTATTTAACTGCCTCCTCTGTCACTATCATTTGTCTGAAGTTAAATTTAAGATATGTTTATACACACACAGTGTATTAGCCAAGAACATGGAGAAGTTACAAAGCTTTTTCAAGAGTTAAAACATAAATGCCTCTTCTTTCTATTCAGTAGTAGAGTTTTGACAAACCAGCACACAAAACTGACACTGACATCTTGGATCCTACTCAAGCTTTATCAGAAATATAAGAGACACTTAAAAGGCAATAAAGTTGCCTACTCAGAGGATTATTGATAGAAAACAAATATCTTCTCCTCTGTCAACTGGTACTAGAACAATCCTCTGTTAATTGGTACTAGAACAATCAAAAAATGTGCATCCAGGAGGTTAAAATGTCAAAATATCCTTTTTTGCTCCCATACTAATGCAAGGACCCAAATTGAAGATTGAAGCTATATAGTAGAAGGATTCTAAAGTGACCTTCAGAAAGTCACAGGTAAAATATAGTGGCTACCCCTGAGAATGAATCAAACACTCCAACAGGAAGAAATATTTCAAATAAATAAAGAAAAACAGGAATAAACATTGAAAAGATATCTACTTACGTGAAGCACTGGTCAAGATGTGTGAATTTACTTGAATATTATCTCATCTAATTCTGGGATCAAAATAGCAGACTTGGGTATAGTTAGAAGTTCCCTTGGCCTTTTGTTTGCCAAAAAATTTCTTTTCCTTCTTCATCTGGCCTATTACCGTAGCACCTGTGGAATGAGTTGTGGTCTAAGGAGCAGCTCTCTAGAGGTTCCAAAGTTAGTCCTTGCTTTGCTCATCTTTTTTTTCTGTTATTTCCTGCTTAGAAAATTGTTCATTCTTATGACTTCACTGGTAAGACTTCAGCTTCCAACTTCCAGCCCCACTTTTGATTTCAAATCCAGTCCCCCCATCCATTCCAAACTCTTTGCAAATGGTTCAGCTTGCCTGACTCTCAATGTTGGAACATGCAAAATTCCAGCTGTTGGACCAGCTCTGGCAGGTTTATATAGGCATCCTCCTAGTTCCTGTCTCCAGACCACTGTTCATTCTGGTCATCACTCTTCCCTGACTCCTACTTTCCTCCATTCTTCCATATCCTCCATCTGCTCCTTCATCTTCCTCCTCTTTAACCACAGTTTAGGTATGTCGCCCATGGGTTGAATTATTGTCTCCGGGCTGCTCACATTCTCATCTTCTTCTCTGGATCACCTTCTTCATCTGCTTCTCACACAGCCTCCTCATGAATGTAAGATGTTCAGATACACTCATAGGGCTCTCAGTGTAACTTCCCAACATCCAAAACCAAGGTCATTGGTTTCCTCCAAACATGTTCCCTTTCTCATCTTCTCAGCTTCCAACTGCTAATATTTGAAATTTTAAAGACATTTGGAAATCAAATCTTTTCTTTATCCTCTAATTTCATTTAGCACCAAATTCTGACACTTCTGTGTTTCTCCTTTTGTCTGAATCAGGTTCTTTTTTCAACACCCACCTGAGTCACACTGTGGTTTCTGTCCAGACCCCCTTACCTGGTTGTCCCCTTCCATCCATCCTGTGTACCGCTGCTACTTTAATCTTCCCTAAAGCTTACTTCCCTGCTATCATCCACCCACTCAAGACTTTCAAAGTCTCCAATTTCCTAGGGGAAACAACTCTCAACTTGATGCAGTTTCTTGCTCAGCTGGGTTTTACTTAGAGTTCTATCATATGTTAACATTAGCCCTAGGACTTGTTAGCCCTAGGACTTGTTAGCCCTAGTTAACTTCCTAGAACCCTAATTTCTCATGTGTAGTAGAGTAATGTGAAAGAATTTAAAAATTTTATACTATAATGCACTATGTAAATATGAAGCATATTTGGGAATTATTTATGTTTATTTACTTCATCAAATGATGCCCCTTTTTTAAAATTTGGGATTTATTGACATACACATTTATCCTGGATTTAAGGTTCCCCATTGCCATCTCAGTGGCACACATCTACAATCCCTCCATACTTGGGAGAGTAAGGTGAGAGGATTGCAAGTTGAAGTCCAGGGAGGGATGACTAGTGAGACCCCGTCTCAAACTAAAATGGAAAATAAAACAATAACAACCATAATGAAAATCTGGGGATACATCCTCAGTATTCCCTATTCTCTAGGTTCACTTCAGTTACTGAAGAAAGAAAAAAAATAAAGGTCTTTATAATACTTAGAAAGTCCCCTAAAACCTGGTGTTAAATGGTTGAAATATATTGAATGACTTCCAGATACTAAGTATTTAAAATTCTTTATTAGTCTTATTCTAGAGTTAGTAAAGTGCTATAATCTACACAGCAGTATCTTCAGGATAAGAGATACAATTTTTTTAATCCTCACATGCAAAGTTAGTGATGAGAGCTGCTAAAAAGAATGAGTTTATCCAAGAAGAGTGAAGACACAAATAGAGTGAGGATCATTTATTAGATTTCTTAGAGAGCTACCACGTAGCAAGTGCTCAATAAATGCTTAAAATTATATTCCATTAAATACTATGTTTTATGCATTCATTATTTTATTTTGTGTATTTTTGAGATAGGGGCTTTTTTTATGACATCCAGGCTTATTTTGAACTCCTGGAGTCAAGTGATCATCCTATTTCAGCCTTCCAAGTAGCTGAGACTACAAGTGTATGCCACCATCTCTGGCTCCATCCATTAATTGATTCATTGATCAAGTAGATATTTATTAAGTCCATAGAAAGGATTAGGCATGTATTATATATCAAGGATATATATTGATGTGATGAGAATAAACACAGTGTGGAAGCATATAGCTGGATGAGGGAAGGCTGAAGACAGGCTAAGTCAAATAATCTCAACGACAGTCATCAGTGCTTATCAGCAGTGACAGATGGCCTGTGGGGTCTGACCCTGAGAATATCTGGGCAAAAGGAGGCAAAGGCTATGCTGGGAGCGGGATGCTGGGTAGCCACAGCCTTTCCTGCACGTGAAGCCTGCTTAGATTTCTCCCAGGACTTCATGCAGGTCCCTTCCCTTGCATACATAAAGCTGAGTTACTTAAGAGGGGTAATAATGAAAACTTGAGTTTGAAAATTACCTGGAAAAAATACTGCAAGAGCACATACAAATTTAAGATTCATTTACAAAACTGCAAAGTTATCCTCCTAAGCTATATATTTGGAGACATCTTTGGGACAATCTCAGAAGAGACCCCTGTGCTTAGATAACCTGCTCAGCATCTGGCTCCATCCTGTCTGGGGAGAATAACACACATTTGGCCTCAAGCAAAAAACTTCAGCCTACTCCTTTCCCTTTGTATAACGTAACTTTTGTGACTGATGGGTTTTCATACACCACAATGTTATTAATTATCATTGCTACTTGAAAGGCATAAGGCTAAGTAGGTTAAGGATTAAAGAGTACTTGAGAAAAGCATTTTTCTTATTCCACTTTTGTCATTTAAAAAGAAGATAATAGTTAGGAAGATGGGATGGAATTTCCTAGCAGAAACCACAGGGTCAGAAATTTCCTAGCAGAAACCGCAGGTGTCATGGAAGAAGCAAGATGTTTTAATAAGTTCTCACTCAGTCCAACCCTTAGAAGGCTTCCTCTCGTGGACACTAACGCTTTCCAAGCTACACCTACCAAGTATTATTTCCCCCTTTCCTCCTTTTAATACCTCGCAGAAAAGAATGTTTTAAACCTAAAGCAGTACGCGTGAACAAGAATTAAAAATGAATTAGGGAACCTAATAGACTATGTGTGAGAAAGGCAGCACACTGCTTCCATACTGCGGATCTTGCTGTTGGTTTGTTTGTTTGTTTGCTTCTTTTTCATCTGTCTTTGAGTATATCACAAATCTTTAGGAAGTTGCCTCTTCATTCATCTCTCAATTTGCCTGTGAAAATCAATCCATAGATAGTCATTTTATATTTTATTACACTGAGAAGGACAGTTGCATGAAATATGAAATATTTCATATACTGCAGAGCTATATTGTCTTCTAAATAAACATTTGGGTCACAGCTAGAATAAGAAACTAGTTAAATTGTTTTAAAGGGCACTTATCTTCACATTTGAAGTTATGGCTCTACTTGCTTTCATTTCCTGTGCTCTTAACTACCAAATTCTTCCTTTTTTTTTTTTTTTAAACAAAGTGATTTGTTTCTCCTGTGTTTGTCTGCATGTCCCTAAATTCTCTAGCAGACTGAAATTCACACAGCTCTGAAAACTGGGCAGGCCCCACAGGGTGCCTGGTTTGCTTTTGGTCTCCAGAGTTTGTGAATTCTCATACAAGGTACAAGTTTCTTTTGTCAATTGTTTTGCTTTGTTTTTGACCAAAAGTGTCATAACCACACATAAGGAAGCAAAAATACAGGAACCCATGGTTTGGAGAAGATTGTCCCTACATCCAAATGCTTTCATTTCATAACTGTCATTGTTCTGAAAATAGTGTGTGTTCTAAAGCTGAGGCTGAAACAAAGGAATAAAAGGAAGTTAAGTGAAACAGAAAAAAGATAGAAGTGGGCACTCCTAGAAAAGTAGGAAGAAGAAAGAGGTAACTGAGGCCAAAACTTAACAAATCCTACACTTTTTTTTAGTATCGTCTGTCTTTAATTCATTCTATTCTCATTATTTAACGGATTTAGTAGGAAACAATAGCATTTGCAGGGTTAGCCTACAAGGAGCAGTACTTGGATGGAGCAGGTTCAGGCCTCTTGCAATTTAACCTTTTTCCAACCCATGATCAAATGAGACTTGGACAGGAATTTCTTTACTCTGTGACTTTTGTGGGCAAGGAACAAAAACATACTCAGACTAGCTTCACCAAAAATGAGGAATTCACTTGAATCAATATTGAGCTATGTTACAGAACACAGGGGACGCAGAGTAGAGCCAGAAATCAGGGCCGTGGGGATTCTCGCAGCTGTGCTCTCCCCATCGCTGTTTTTCTTTTTCCTTATCTCTGAACAGCTCTTTATTTGTCTTACTCTGTCCATAGACTAACTTTTTCTGCCTTTCTGTGCATTAGTCTCCTCTCCCAGTGCCTCTGGAACAATGATCATTGTCTCCACAACAGAACTTCAAATGCTCACAACAGAAAATCTTTGGGACTCATGCCAAGCAAAGAATTTCCTCCCTTTGGATCAAGGGACTTCTTTTACCCAATCAGTTGAAGTCAGTAGAATGGGTAGGGTCACATGATACAAACATGACTTTAGGAATCCACATGTGTCTCTGTAGAATTCCCCTCAGAGAAGGGGAATTCAACTTGGGCATGATGACACATTCCTGTAATCCCAGTACTTGAGGCTGAGGCAGGAAAATTACCTTTAGTTTGAAACCAGCCTGGACTACATAGTGGGTAGGTTAGCCTGAACTTCATAGAGAGACCCTGTCTCAAAAAAAGAAAAAAAAAAACAGGCAAGGGGAGAGAGGATTTTTTTAAAAAAATTTTATTTAAAGAGGAAAAAAAGCAAAACAGAAAAAAAGAGTAGAAATAATATAGAATTTCAAAAAAATAAGAAATCACTAGTTGATAAATTACATACTGTCATCTAGACATAGTTGTTCAAGTTACAAAATTAAAGCATATAAAGTGGACATTCAAACAGTGAGACTACAAACAGTTCTGCTCAATGATCCAACAAAAACTTAGCAATATGGTCATCTACTTTACACACTTAAACATACATGCAGTTATATCCTTTAGAGTACTTTCTTTTCCCGGGAGAGAGGATTTAATGAGGCAGAATCCTTCAGTTTTCCACTACATTTCAGTGCCTTAATTTCCATTTGTCTGCTTCAGCTCCTAACAGCAGTTAAAACTTATGGCACATGTGCCACAAGGGGCTGTTTGTTATCACTGAAAGCTGCAAAAGGTTCACCATCACTTCTTAGAAGAAATACAGACAGAAGAAAAACAACAAGAAAACCCTCACTCATTCACTGAAATTCATGGCATGAAGCAGTCAAACACTCACAAGTACTTACACAAAATAAAGAAATGGCAGTGTAAGAGAGGAAAAATGGGTGATAAAAGTGGATGAGAGTACTTACTGTCACATTTGGTTTCCAAAGTGTTTAAAAATTATTGTTCCTCTCATTGGGAAATCATTCTAAAGTGACCACTGTATTTGTATGTAGCTAGCCTACTGAACACCACCAGACCTCAGAAAAATGCACATTAAAACCATGCTTCGTAACAGCCATAATCATTTATAGAAGTTTTATTCTTAATAGCCCAAAGTTGTAAACAACCCACTGTTTAACCAGAGTAGAATAGATAAGTAGACTGTGAAATATTTACATACTAGAATACTATTAAAACATTAAAAACAAATGAACTCCATGTCTCAACAATGATGAGAGTCATATATTTAGAATTGAATGAATAAAGTAAAAAACAAGACAGTAGAGGCTATAAGTACACACCACATGATTCACTAAGATGAAGCATAAGAATTGACAAAATCAATGAATATAGTCATAAGATTAATAGTTACTTTTGAGGGGGGTTGACTGGCAGGGGGCATGATGAAACCTCATGGGGTGACAGAAATATTGTAGATATGAATGAGTGGTTGTTACACAGGCGTGGACTCATGCAAAATTTAATCAAGCTGCGAACTTAAGAAAATGTAAGTTTTTTAAATGTATTTTTACATCTAAATTAAAAAAAAAAACCACCATCAACCCATTTGCTCTTACACAGAAGGAGCTTGGTGTCATTTCTCTTGGCCATCAGGAATGCCATCAGAAACCCTCTGTGCTCTCCTAGTGTTACTCAAACATTAATGCTATGACTTAACTTCTAAACACTGATCCAAATATTTTGGTTTGATGAAAGCTTGTGAATGAATAATAGTGGGACTCCATTCAGCTTTTCCAGGAGAGGACAAATGAGGTATGGAGTCAAAGTCTGCTGTTCAGCAACACAGTGTGTGGCTGGCAGGGGAGACAAGAGTGTAGCACACTTGGCGTATGGTCCACTACATGCCTGGGAGACAATTCGGAGACAGAAACCAGCTTTCCACTGGTGTGTTAGTTCACAGCCTGTCCTGGCTGGAAATAGTAGCATCCTCTACATTTTTCTTCCTGTGTTTTTTTGACAAAAGAATGCTTTGTGCAAGAAGGGAATCAAGAGTCTTGGAGGCCAGTGGGGCTCTTCCCCAGCTTCAGCGGCTTTCCCTAAGGAGATCCGGTCATAGAATCCTCTGTGGTCCAGTAGCAAAGACACAGACAGGCACATGAAAGTCCCTTAGGCTCTGTGATGCTGTCTGTGCCAGCTCTTCTCAGTGCTACATCCTGTCCTGGACAGGCACCCAATGAGTCTCCAGGTCCTGCCAAGACTTAGCATTTCTTTGTGTACCTAGGGTGGACCTTTTAAATTAATCTCCAAAGCATCTGGATCCTGTTTCTCTACATGGGTTAAATAACTAAGCTTCTTGAGCCCCTCTGTCTAAGCCCCATGAGAATGAAAGACTGAACTACTTTCCGAGGGATTTGCCTCAATTCCGGACTATCTTCCTTATGTGAGTTTACAAGGTGCTATGCTCCTTTCCCAGGGTGGATGTCACCACAAAGTGGGGGATCATTTTAATTTCTGAAATAGGAGCTGCACACTGTGGGGTCGAGCAGAAGGCCCTGTGAAATCTCCCTGAGAGGAACTGGAAAGTTTTCTCCTCAATGTTTTTATTGTGTTTGCCACTCCCTGTATTCTTCCTAACTTCTCTCAGTTACTTTACATCCTTTCTCTGGGACAGTCTCTCTCTCTCTCTCTCTCTCTCTCTCTCTCTCTCTCTCTCTCTCTCTCTCATTGCTCTGTCCCATCATTTGTATCTAACAACATCCTCTCTGCAACACCTCCTTGTACACAGGAGAAGTAGAAAACTCTCCTCACAGCCTGAATCACAATATGCTCTCCCCATCCTCAAACTTCACTCCACAATCTGACTAAGCAAGAGACATAGAATTTCAAGAACCATATACTGTAACATCTTTATTTACTTAAATCCTCCAGGCATATTTTGTTAGAAATACACAATCTGGTTCTCATTTTAACCAAAAAATACTAGCAAGATTTATTAAATGATCTACTTTGTTTGGCTTCTAGTTTAAAGAGTTTTTAATGGTTAATTCTTAGACCCTGGAAAATTTCCATGTCTCTAACTTTTTACAAAAAAATTTTGCAACATTCCATTCAGACAGATATGAGAGTATGATGAATTCTCACACACCTATCATTCAATTTTCACAATTACCTAGTTTGTCAATCTTGTTTTATTTATCTGCCATGCATAATTTTATTTTCTTTAATATTTTAAAGAAAATCCAAGATAGCCTGCCATTTCACTGTCTATACTTCAGGGTATTCACTGACCTTTAACACTCATAAAGAAGCACAAAGGCAGAAGTATAAGAAAACAATTTAAAATATTCATAGAGCTGTCCTTTTTTTTTTTTTTTTTTTTTTGTACTGGGGATTGAACTCATGACTGCGCACTTGCAAGGCAGATGCTTTTGCTGCTGAGCTAAATCCCCAGCAAGAGCTGTCCATTTTTATAGTAAATTTGTTTGCAAATGTAAAGGGCCAATGCATTTATAGTATAACAAACTCAATTGTATTTCATATCATTCTAGGGCCTGGGAGACAATAATTCATAATAAAGGGTATATATGTTTTCAACCAGCATTTATTCTTAATGCTTCCCACATGTATCTATTTACCACAAAATTCTTACCTGTCTTGAACTTCACGAGCTAGATCTAAAACATGACACTTCAGATAATAAGTACAAGGGAAGAAGAAGGCTATCACACATTGTGCTCTGTGACTTACAACCTGTACATCAACTTATTTATAAGTCTAAAATAACTTTGTTTTTAAAATGCCAAGCTTATCTGGAGCCAGATTGTTATTTGATGTTAAGCAAAAAATCCATAGACAATGGAAGGTACCATGCTTCAGAACTAAAGAATAGTGATGATAACTTTTCTTTTGAGTGTGTCCTCATTCCTAAGCTACTCTGTGCTTTCTTTTTCAATTGAGGTGAACTGTTTATTAAGCAGGTCTGGGGACCCAGAATAAAAACTGTATTACTCTTTGATTTTGTGAAGATAGGCAGGCAGGTTTCAGTGGCCTTGATTGCAAAACTGTTTTATTTTATGTGGGCTCTTAAACCTTGAAATAAATCTGTTAACTGGAAGCTGGTAAGTTGACTTAGTTTGCCTCATATTTCAGCTCTTTGAGGGTAGGAGTAGTGGAGAGTAGCATATCTTCATAATAAGCCTTAGACCAGTTGTGGATAGTAGAAGGTTCAGCTTGGAATTCATCATACTCTCAAATGTTTCTATATGAGAGGGAGTTACAAGGTGATACTCAAAGGTTTGTCTCAGAATTTCTATTGCCTAGAATTATATGTAAAATTTAGAAAATGTCAACTATCCATATCAAAGAATAATTTATAAATGAGCCCACACCAGAGATCATTATTAATATACTTATGTCATTTATTTCCAGTAATTTGAGGCTGCACAGAATACCTAGTTGTTCATCTTTTTTGCAAAGCAATCTCTTGATAATGAATTATAATCTGTGAGCACGGATGTAATTGATAGAGCCGATTCATGGTCATGGAGCGTGCATCAGTTATATTTTCTTTGACTAAGGACATTGCAAGCTATCAGAAGGGTCTATTTTTTGGCAGATTCTTTTCCAGGAAGATCCTCATCTAAAAGGAGGCATTCTATACCTGCAAATGGGCATCAGGAGGGTCTGTGGAGCCTCTACAATTGTAGGCAAAACTTACTGAATAAGGACTGTTTCCAGAGAGACCTCAGTTTTGCATTAGATTTTCAAATGATTTCAGCCCTCAGAAAGGTAAAGATTTATTTTTCACTATTCAAATTTCTAGACAGAGTAAGAAAAACTCAGAACCTTCACCTTCTCAGCCTTCAGTACAGGTCTTTACTGCTTAGTCATCATTGTCCCCGGCCCCTGACAGCCCAAGGGGAGAGCCAACTGTTTGAACCCATTCGTCAGAGCTCTCTTTAGGTTTTTATGGTGATAGAAATTCTCAAAGAGCCTTCCTGTTAACACTGTCATAAAAGCCACATATGAGCTCTGAGAAGCTTAGTTTGATTTCCTCCCAAGGACTTGTCTAAAACTCTAAAAGCAATGAACCCTTTTTAGAGGTCCTACCCATGAATTTAGTGACAGAATGTCTACTTAATAGAGGTGAGCTGCAAATGCTGTCTCACTTCATCCCTTTCATGTTTCGTGGATAGTGAACACATTTAGTTATTTTTAGCAATATGGTCAGGTGGGTTCATACCAACTGTCATTTTCTGTAAACATTGAATTCCTTTTTACCAAGTATAGGCATACTGAGTAGGCCAGCAATGTCTTTGACCTACTTGGGCAGATCAATAGTATTTCAAGATTAACCATAATATTGTCCACCTTCATGGATAAAAATAATGGATACTTTTAATTATAGAAAAGACCTTTCACTGCAAAAGCTGAAATATAAGCATATACTATTTGTACCACTACAAAGTTGCATAATTTGTCTTTAGATTATGTATTATAAAGCCTAGCTTTGGGATTTCCAATTCTGCTTTGATGTGGGTTGTGGCTTTTATATATATATATATATATATATATATATATATATATATATATGTAATTTTCTGCTTCATATTTCTTAAGTATCTGTTGATGTTAAGCTCTGAATATAAGAAGGACACTCGATCACCATTCCCCTGACCATCTCTCAAAAAGCAATTTCAGAACATGAAGACCTCTAAAACAAGATTTCCCAAACTGCAGTTCATAAACTTTTAGTGGTTTATAAAATCAATGTAGAGCATTGCAACATAGATTTTAAAATGGAAACAATATACAATTTCAGAAGGCATCATGTACAGTAGGTATAAGTGTTATGTTTTGACAAATTTGTTTATGAGCATATGTATTTGGCGGTAGTATGCTAGAAAATGCTTAACAAGTTGGCTCTGTGGGAGAAGAGGTACGTGGTATATATACATAAATTTATCAAAGTTTTACTGATATAAGTGAAGTTTTATTCACAATATATAACTAATAGTGATTATGTAATACTCTTACTTATAAATTTTAAATTGCTTCTCATGGAATGCTTTCATTGATTTTTGCCAATTTTTCATATCTGTAGGAGGCCTATAGATACAATTCACCTCCAGTTCAACAAAATCAGACCACCAATAAATGTTGGATTTCTCTCTGACTTTTCAAAGAAGTTCATTGTATTATTGATGAAGGAGTATATTAAGGCATGAATGTTAGTTGACATTTGCATTTGCATTAACAAGTAAGATGAAAACAAAACAATGAAGACATGTCAGAACATGTAGTTTACTTACACCTGAGTATCTTTGTTGAATTAAACAACTGTATTTAATAACTGGCTCACAAAACTTAAGAAATTATGACAACAGCTCTCCTGAGCTCACATACACTGGCTTCCGTGCAACACAAAGTGCCTCACAGTAAAGAGGGCATTTTTTACTGGAGGTTGCATTAACAACTTTGACAAATGCTGGTCTAAAAATCTATGCCTAGTGCTGTTTTTGATGCTTTCAGTGGTCACTTGGAATTACGCTGAATTTCACAGTTTTCTACACACCAGAGCAGTAAGTTACATCATTTTCCCCCTTTCCTTCATATTCTTTGGCCTTTATTTACTTAGCACCTGAAATCAAATATTTCTCTTTTCTTTTGTTTTAGTTAAGAAGAAGAACTTTATCCAAACAATCCAAATCAGATCCCATTTTAGGGCTTGTTTCTGTGATTAGCTTAAATCTAGGGTGAACTGCTGAGAATTCTGTATATTTGAATCTAAAGGGGGCCGCCAGCTCTGCCTTGTCATCTTAGCCATAATAAGTGAGATTATGCAGTTTGTCTTTTTGGTCCTGGCTTCTTTCACTTAGCACAGTATCCTCCAGTTTTATCAGTGTTGTCACAAAAGCAGAATTTTCTTTTTTATGGCTAAAAAATGTTTCATCATATATATATATATATATATATATATATATATATATATAATCATCAGTCATTTAACAAGGGGGATACATTCTGAGAAATGTGTCATTAGGTGATTTTGTTCCTGTGTGATTATCATGGCACATACATACATTAACTAAGATGGCCATGACATCAACAGACCATACAATCTTATGGGGCTATCACCATCATATATGTGGTTCATCACTGAGTGAAATGTAGTACATGACTATACATACCCCATATTTTCTTATTCTTTATCCATTTATCTGTCAACCAACACTTAGGTTGTTTCCTTATCCTAACTATTGTGAAAAATGCTGGAAGGTTGGATTTTTTTTTCCAATGCTGGGTCTTGAACTCAGAGTTTCATACATGTTAGGCAAGTGCTTTACCACTGAGCTATATCCCAGCATGTGAATGATGTTCCACAGAACATGGAAGCATCGCTCTTTCTTCAAGAGAGTGATCTTATTCTTGTGGATATATTCCCAGAACTAAATTCTGTGGACTATATACTAGTTTTATTTCTAACAATGGCTGTAAACTCTGATTTGAATGAGCTCATAAAACATAAGAACTGTCTTTACTAAAATAAGTTCTCTGTAATTATTCACTAATTAATAAAATCTAGTATCTACTGAACAATTGCCCTATGTCTACAGCTACTGTGTGTAAGATGCAAGTAGTAGACACCCAGCTTGAAATGACTGGAGCAATAAGGCTGTACACAGACTCAACTAACTTGCAGCCTACAGTCAGGGATATCATGGCAGAGGCTGGGCCTCCTTGTTTCGATGTGCTGCTTCAGCGTTGCCTTTATTTTTTCAGTGTTTCTCTTTTGCTCATGGTTGCAGCAGCAATTAAGATGCACACTTCTTTGTTTACATCCAGCAGGAGTAAGTGATATTAATCAAGCATACTTTCCAGAAGGCCCATGATTGGCTCAAATCAAAAGCAAAGGGGAAATAGATATTTAGAAATCACATATTGTAATGGTTTTCAATTTTTTTCTAAGTGTACTTTAAAATAACTATCATTGATTTATTTAATATTCAGTATAATCAGCACCCTAATGTTAATTCCCTGGGGAACCTAAGAGATAGAAACAAATTTTTGAAATGAATCATGTACGGTCCAGCTCTTCTTGCTTTTGATAGTTGAAACCTAGCAACAAAATATTACTATTTTTACTAAGTACATTTTACTGTGAATATTTTATCAAGAAAAAATTTTAATATTTTCTCAGGAAGTGAAGTCACCTGGTCAAAAGATAGGTACAATTCTTAAAACTTTTCTTCTTTTTTAAAAAATGAATTTACCTTCCCACAAGCAGTGGGCTAGAGTGCCCATTTTCCCACGACCTAGCATTGGACATTATATTTTTAACAACATCTTTGACAACTTGATAAGAGAATGGTTATCCTTTTTATATCTGTATTTTTGAACATTAGTTAATTGAGGATTGTTACAATTTATCTTTTTAAAATAGCATCCACTTTCCCCTGAGAAAATGATATCTGTAAAGGATATTTAATTTAAAGGGTTGAGAACTACCTAACTGTCCATCAGTATGAACTGGCTAAATTAAAATAGCTTATCTATACAACAGGCAATTATGTATTCATTTTTTAAAGCATACAAAGAATGAGGAGGCTGGGGACATAGCTTAGTGGTGCAGCACTTGTCTGTCACATACAAGACCCTGAGTTCAATTCCCAGCAACACATTTATACACACACATACACACGCACACACAAAAGAGGAAGTTCCTTATAAAAGAAACTGCGAAGAGGGATATATATATATATATATATATATATATATATATATTAGTGTGAGTGAAAAGAAGATTTTCCATCTATATTTTTTGTACTTCAAAATTTTTATTTATATGACTATTGTTTTGATTTAGATTTAAAATGTTTCCCTAAAGTCCTATGTATATAGAGGTGGGGGTTTTGGAATATGATCGATCACTGGATCACTATACTCATCAATGGATTAATTCTTTCATGAATTTATAGCTGAATGTGCTGTTAGGAGGTGAGTCTTGGTTGGCTGAGGTAGGTCACTGGGGTGTGACCAGGAAAGAAAGGTGTGCTATCGTCCCTAGCTCTTTCTCTTCCTCTTACTGTCTCCTCTCTCCCTTCATCACTGCCCTGAACTGAGAAGCTTTGCTCTGCCATGCCCTTCTGTCATGCTGCAGTTTCTGCTTTGGAGTCAGCCAACCGTAGAGTGAACCCTCTAAAATTCTGAGCCAAATACATTTCTCTTCCTTTAAGTTATATCTAGTAGACTGTCCCAGTAATGGACAGGCTAGTACAAAATAATTGGTACCAAGAGATGTGATGTTGTAGATGTGATGATATCTGATTATGTAATTCTTTAGAATTGGTTTGTGAGAAGAGCTCGGAAAAGTGTGAGTTAGACCTGAGTTAGAGAAAGCTAGAAGGCTGTGAACAGAGTTTAATGGATGACTCTGGGTGGAGCTCAGAAGACCAGAAAGCTATTAGGAATGTAGACAATACGAGTCAGGCTCATGAGGTTTCAGAAGGAAATGAGGACACTGTAAGGAACTATACTGAAGTCATTTGTGACAAAGAGTGTGTCTACATTTTTCCATGTCCTAAAACCTTGTGTGAGGCTAAAATCAAATGCATTTGACTGGTTTATCTGGTGGAGGAAATTTTAAGGAAGAATATTGACGCTGTGGCATGTGTACTACCGGTTCCTTTTTAGCCAGATCTGCAGTGAGAATTGGGATCAAAAAACAGAGCAGAACAGTTTGAAAACTTTGCAGTTTAGTCAGAAAGAATCACATGTAAACTGGAATCAAGGAGAGTGCAATTGCTGAATGGATTCACATCATTTTAAAAAATCAGGTACTTTTCATCAGGGAAATAAGGAAGATGGCTTGAAGGCATCTCAGGAACTGGCCACATCACACCCATCACAGGTTCCGAGGTATAAACTTTTTTTAAAAGAATTTATTTTGTGAAAAGAACCCCAGAGCACCCTGCACATTCAAGGCCACCTAGGGAAGTTACCCTCAAGTTCATCCATCCAGGCACTCAGAGGGTCACTACAGTCATGGTTCAAGAAGGCAGACTTTGGTTTCATCCACAGGATGGTGGTTTCACATGAATGCAGAATGCCATGGTTATATAGTCATGGAGGCTTCCACCCAGGTTTGATTTGATTTGATCTGATCTGATTTGATTTTTTATTTTACTGGAGACAGAATCTCACTATGTACCTCAAACTGGCCTTGAACTCATGGCAACCCTCCTTCCTTGGCCTACCAAGACCTGGGACTGCAGGCATGTGCCACCATGTCTGGCTCCATCCAGATTTGAAAAGGAAAACCTAGGAAGCCAGGAAATGTGGGGTGAGAGGGTCACAATCCCTGCCTGAGTCCCCTAAGAAGGTAGTGCATACAGATAGTAAGAGTGAAGCCAAAGCAACAGTAAATACCCAGATAGCTAGAGGTGCCAAGAATGTGAAACATCTGCATGCAAAAGTGCAGGCAGTGAGCAGAGCCACTTCAAGAGAAAGGCTGTGTGGAGTGCAACCAGCAAGGCTGCAGAGGTAGTGCTTCCCAAAGCCCTCAGAGCTCACATCTCACATCACACTGTGGTGCTGGAGATGATTTACAGGATTTAAAGTTTGCCCAGCTAGGTTTTGGTCTTACTGTGGTCCATTCCTTTCCATTCCTCCTATTCCTCTCTTAGAATGAGAATATTTAACCCATCATTGTATGTTGGAAATATGTAACTTTTTCTTTTGGAGTTTTACAGGGACTTATAAAAAAAAGTTTGCCTGAGTCCTAGAGGAGACTTTGAACTTGGATTTTTGAACAATGCTGCAACTGTTAAAACTTTGGCCATTTTTTAAATGGACTGAATTTATTTTGCATATGCACATGAGACTTCTGGGGTCCAGGGATGGAAAGTTACAGTTTAGATCTAGAATATTTCTCAAAAGTCCAAAGTTCAGAGGTGAGGCTTTTGGAGGGTGATTGCATCATGGAGCCCAGGTAATCAACACTGATCAGTACATTGATGAGTTCATAGCTAAATGCACTGTTAGGAGACAGGGCCTGGTTGGGAGAGATACATTGAAGTTTTGTCCTGGATGGATGTAATCTTCTCTCTGGCTCCTTCTTTCTTTCTACTTCCTGAATGCCATGACTTGAGAAGCTGTGCCTTGCTATGTCCTTCTGCTGTGCCATTTTTGCTGTGGAGCCAGACACCAGGGACTGAGCCTTCTGAAACAACATGGCAAATACGTCTCTCCTCCTTCAAGTTGCAGGTGTCAGGTACTTTGTCCCAGTGATGGGAAGGCCAACTAATACAACTATATTACATACTAAAAAATAAATAATTTTTATAACAGCCACTAACCAATATCTTATGCCAATATTTGCCCAACATTGTGGCAACAATGCTGTGTACATCACTTGTAACTTTCCTCTACATGGTTGGTGTTGTCTCTCCAAATAGAGCATAATAAATTCAGTTCCGAAGTCCTAGAAAAACTGTATTCAACTGGGTCCTGCTGCCTCTGGGTGAAAGAAGCTTTGGTAAGATGATGTGCTCAGAAACAAGAAGGGAAGAGAGAGATACAGAGACAGAGACAGATACTATATTTATCAAGAACATGATAGAGGAGAATAGGAAGAAGTAGATAAAAGTGTGCAAACTTGTAGTTAGGTAGAGGAAACTCTCTATAGATCTAGAGTATAGCATCATGACTACAGTCAACAATACTGTATTGTATCCTGAATATTTTCTGAGAGTACATTTTAAGTACTCCTAACATATGCAAAGGTAACTATGGGAAGTGATGGGTTTGTAAATTTGTTTGACTGGAGTAGGCATTTTGCTGTGTATATCAAAACATCGTGTTACATGTTGTATGCCTCCAAATATACCTAGTAAAATAACAGCATCATCACTCTACTGGCTTCCCATTGTGTGTGTGTGGTACTAGGATTGAACTAGGAATAGAACAAACCCACACTCGGTAGTCTGGATCACCTTTAGGACTTTGTTATACCACCCAGGCACCCTGACCATCTTTCTGTTCTTTGAGTGCACAGCCTCAGGCTTTTCTCTTGCTCTTCCTTCTCCTTGGGTCCCTCTTCCTCTCAACCCACCTTCTTCACAGAGCTGGCTCCTTTTTTTTCTTTTATGGTATTGGAGGTTGGACCCAGGACAACATAATTGCTATGCAAGAGCTCTACTACTGACTTATATCTCCAGCCCCTTAACTTTCTTCACTTTGAGACAGGTTTTCACTAAATTGCCCAGGTTGGCCTCAACTTTGCAATCTTCTTGCCTCAGTCTCCCAGCTTGAATCACGAGTGCATGCCTGTCAAGCTGGCTCCCTAACATCGGTCACATCTCAGCTCAAAAGTTACTTTCTCAGTGAAGTTCCTCTTCTAAATTCATTCTAATGCTTTAGAACCAACTAAAAAATAAAATAATCTTGTTCATTATTTATTTGTTTCTGTGAGCAACCAGAAAAGAGTCATTTTTTTTATTTATCTCTTTATCCTCAGCATCTGGGGAAAATGCAGGCAGGAAGAAGGCATTTAAAACTTATTCAGCTGGATATGACAGTACTCCTCTGTAATCTCAGCACTATGGGAGACTGAGGCAAGAGGACAGCAAGTTTAAGCCCAGCCTGGGCATCTTAGCAGTTTAGCAAGATCCTATTTTAAAAACTACAAAGAGCTGGATATGTAGCTCAGTGCAAAGGGCCTAGGTACTGTGCAAAGGCTTCAGTACCACACATAAATACACAGCATACACATATAAACAGAGAGAGAGAGAACAAAACAAAAATAAATGTTTGTTGAATTAATAAATCCCATGTAGTCTTTAGAACAATTTTTCCTCATTATACAAATGATGAAGTGATATAGAGAAGATAAACAAATTGCCCAATGGCAGAAAAAGATTTGGACCTACGTAGTTTACTGTCAAAAATCTTAGCTTTTTTTTTTTTTTTTCAGTGCTGAAAATTGAATGTAGGGCCTTGTACACACTAGGCAGGTGCTCTACCACTAAGCTCTATCTCCAGCCCCAAACTCTTAACTTGAATATCATATTTGTAACCTTTAATTTGTGGATTTTTTTAAAATCAGTACCGGGAATCAAACTCATGACCCCATGTTTGCAAGGCAGACACTTATGCCGCTGAGCTAAATCCCCAGCCCTAATTTGTGGATGTTATACTTTTATAATACATGCTTCTCCAAAGGAACTACAATTAAAATTTTCCCATCATCTCCTGAGGCAGAAACATCTATCAGCTTTTTATAATCAACCATTTTTACCTGGAACCAGGGTAAAAATTTGTTGCAAATGCTAAAAGTCATGGAGGAAATTAACAAGCCAGCTTTCTTGAATGAGCAATTATTTCAAGAAGATGTAATTTTTCTGATTGCCACCATCTACAAAGAACATGATTGGTGTCATAAATATTCCTTTCTGAAAAAGAAAACCTTGGGTTGATACAGATTAGTACATGAAACACAATTAGCTCAGCTGAGCTTTCACCTCAAATATTTCTGCTGATCTCGTTTGGCTGCATGCAGTCTAACTGATCTGCTTTCTCTGTCACAACACTCTAGTTCACATGAAGAAGCAAGGAAAACATTCTCAGATCTTTTATCACTTTAAAAACTTCAAGTTATTACTCAAGGAGGGATTTCACAGAGGAAGAATCAGCAGTATCTCAAATTTCCCATGAGGATGCCAGCCATAATGAAAGGGTTGCTAAGAAAACCAGTTCAGTACCTTATTTCCATCAAAGAATCACTTTAGAGAAATGGAGCCAGGAGTGTTTCCCACTGCCCTGGGCTCCAACGCCCTTCTAAACAGGTTCATTTTAGTCCCTTGGGTATTAGCTAGAATCAAACTGGAAAATCTCTACAAGATCAAATAGTAATATGTTCCTAAATTATGGGATTATTTTCTGTGCTTGAAGCAATTAAAGTATCTGCATGAATTAGCCATGAGCAAGTATTTCAAGATACTACCTACACGTACTACCTGACCTCTTGTCAAGCTGATAGTCTTTCAGCTTGCTAAGATTTCCCACCAACAGACATACATTTTACACAGCTCCTGACTTTCTGATAATTTCTTCCACTAGAAATTAGCTTAAAACAAAAAGTGAAGTGCTAGGAGCCAAAAATGTATCTAATGGGACAAAGAAATAAATTCTATTAGGAGAAATGTATAACAGAGCAAGTGTGCTGACTGAATGTGCTCCGATTCTCAAATCCTATTTTAAAATTTCTCTGACTTTATGCGTAGCAATGACAAGAAGATATAGGGTGGTAACTTTGTCTTACCCACGTCTCATGTAGTTTTGCTTGTTTTGAGCATTGATCACCATTTTGGTGCTAGCACCAATTTTCTCATCACAGTATAAAAAGCCAGTAACTCTGTTGTTCCTCTCATACTCCAATGCCAGGATACAACAAGGCAGGCATCTTTTGCCTTATTCTTACATCTTTAACATTCTTGGAAGTACTATACTGCATCACTTCACCTTATCACATTGGCGTAGAACAAAAGCCTGACACCACTGAATATTGACAAGAATGTAGGACTCAGACAATGCTAATGAGAATAGATAGGACCCTTCTCATGTTATCAACTTGTTAATGTTTTGAATAGTTGAAGATCTGCATAACTACAGGCCTGCCAGCATTACTTCTAGGAACAAACTGCAAGTTTGCATAAGAAAACACTTATAGAATGTTCATTACAACTCTCTTGCTAATTGTAAAAGTTGGAAACAAGCCAGGGATTTAGCCAGCAGCATAAGCGCCTGCCTGGCAAGCGCAAAGTCAAGAGTTCCATCCCCAGTACCAAAAACAAAAAAATTGGTAACAGCTCAGATTTCCATCAAATATAAAGTAGATGACTTGTGTATTTAATACAATAAAGTAACCTGTAGCTATTAAAATAAATTCATTAGTGCTGCATGTTTCAACATGAGTACTTCAAAATATTAATAAAAAAATTTAAAGGAAGTTGTAGGAAAAAGTGTACAGTGTAATCTATTTATGAACAATAATCTGTGTTGTGTACTGATACAATCTTACATAGAAAAAATACAAAAGCATGAATGGAATTGGCAAACCCAAAATTCAAGGTACAGGACGTTTTGACAAGGTATACAGAAAAACAAGACAAAGAACATAGGACCCTCTAAAATAAATATAAGATCTGGAACAAATTCAGCTGAATATTAGAATGTTACCTAGCTAGGCTGTGACTTTTGATGATGGTCTTATTGAAGTAGGATTGAAAGACTATAGATAGGTAAAAATAAAATAAGGAAAATTATATTTTTAAGAAAAGTTCACTTTCAGGACAGTTACCCAAGGTTACAACAACATTTTCCCTTCCAGAAAACTGTTTTAAAAATTTTTTATCTTTTTTTATTTTAAAGAGATTAAAAGAAAACAAAACAGTAAAAGCAAAAACAAAACAATACAAATGATACAGGATTGCAAAACAAGATGATAGGGAATTATATACTGTTATTATATATATAATATATTACGTATTATATATTATATAATAATATATAATGTATATAATATTGTTATATATATTGTTATCTTTGAAACAGTTGCTCAGATTACAAGATACAAGCATGTAAAATACAAACAGTATATGCACTCACATTTTCTCTCCATGAACTATTAAGGAATAGTACATCCTCTCGAATTCTACGGGTTTTTAAGATACACTAAACCTGTCCACTGGAGGCATGTGCTTTCCTTCTATAAACTGGGCAGGTGCTTTTCACCTGTATTTAGAAGCTGTACTTTTCCTTCAATGCTATAGATTTACAAATTCTGCAAAGTCCACCCTCAAGGACACAGTGGATACAGATCTCTAAGCTTCACACACACATAGAGTGAGCATTCTAACCTAGCCCACAAATGGGTGCCGGACAGATTACTAGGAATACATATCCCAGATCATCTTGAGGACGGACATACCCCCAAACCACACAAATGTTCCCAGCCTCAGATAATAACATGCCCTTCTTCTGAAGGCCTGCGTTCTATTTTCTCTGAGTCTATATTTCCTTTTCTTTCTTGTGACAATCAAGAGCCTTTGGTGGGGGTACTTAAGGTCGCCATCTCTTTTTTGGGGGGAACTTCCTCAGACCCCACCTGATGACAGTATTATTCTCTATACATCTCTATTAATGAAATGCTAGGGGAAAATCACTACTGTTGCAGGTAGTTTTTTTCATTCAGTGATCTTCTATAAATCAGGCATTATGTCAAGACCAGGGAATCAAAGACCCTTGGTTCTCAGAGAACTTGGAGGCTGATTCTGAAACACTTGGTTCCATGACAACTAATTTGCCCCCTCCATAATCACCTGCTGCCTTATATTAGATTACCAGGTTTCATGGCATCTTTTTATGTACTATAGCACTGTGCAATGGGACTTTCTTCAGTGATCAAAGAATCCTGTTATCTGTATTGCCCAATATGGTAACTATTAGCCAGAAAGTAGCTATTAAACACTTGAAATGTGACTAATGTGACTGAGGAACTGAATTAACTTAATTGATTTTTAATTGATTTCAATTTAAATAGCCATATTTTGGACAGTGCCATTGAAGAGGATATGCTCTTTAAGAGCAAGGACCATGTCTTTTTCATTGTTGGAATCTCAGCCTTCAGTTCCACATTCACCTTCAGAACATCTACAAAGACCTAATACCTTATAGAAGACATTGGTAAGTATCTGCTAAATTGAAATCTAGAATTGAATTCTTGTGGAGCCATCAGCATGCACTACAGGGAAATTCCATTAATCTCCATAATATTCATTCATTCATTTATCAAGCATGTACTATATACCAGTTCTGTGCTGAGCTAAGGTGATCTAAAGTGAGTAAAATATAGCCCCTTTCTTTGGGGAATTTATGATTCTTCTGGGCAATAGTTACAAATAAAATGAGAAGGTGAATCCTGGAGGTTTCTAACAATCCATGAATATATTCATCGAGTTGTTCACTTGTGCCTATAATCTTTTCAGAGTTTATTCAGATGGATAATAACTCAAAAAAGAGGAAGCTATCTAAACTTGATGAGAGCCCTTCGGTCTCATTCATTCATTTATTCAAACATTTGCTCAATACTTTTTATAGATATTTTATTTGGCCCCTCTTTACCACATTGGTGTAAGAGTAATTCTCACCCAAGGAATATGGGAGATGAATGAATACAGAACACCTGGCACTGGGCAGAAGAGACTGACAGTGGTATGTTAGTCTCATATAGCCCCAGCTGTGGCGGACTAAATTAAACTTGAGTAGGAAAGCCCAAATGAATTGAGTCAGTGTGGTTCTACACATGGAAGATCCACCTGCACATGGAGGATCCATAGATCATATGAGATCCTTCTGATTTTCCCAGATGGCAAGACAACTCATAATGAGCCTGAGTTTTAGATATTACTCTACAATGGGCCAGGTATTATCCTGGGTGCCTTCATGAGCAAGACAAGAACAAGTGGTTCCTGCACCCATGAGTCCCAGAATTTAAGTTTCAGGATGTGCAGCTTACAATAGAGATATTTCTTCCATTGCTCTAACCCAGGGGTGGATCCCAGGGTCCAATGCCATGGAGGACAGGTGGTAGCTTCGTTTGGCCACTAGAGGGCATTTCCTACTTTCTGCTTAGGCTTATTTTCTTGGGCTGTCCTTAGATAGTGAGTTCAGTGCACTGATGGACTCTTAACTCTGGTACAATCCAAGTTAGGTAGGAAAAATTTTAAACAGAAATCTCCTTCCAAAGACTCTGTAAAGTAGGTCTAAGGTTGAGTTTGATACTCTATTTTGAAACCCTTTCCTTTGTGACTCTGGTAAACACTGATAAATAACCAAACATGTTAGTAAAAGCCTATATTCTATAAGGGTTTCAATCTGGGCATAAGAAATGAAAGGATTCTGGACTGGAAGATATAGACAGGAGGTAGAGCTCATGGTTAGTGTGCGTGAGTCCTGGGTTTGATTTCCAGCACTGCTGGAAGATGTAAATTTCAGGCTCAGTATTATGAGTTGTTTTGCCATCTGGTAACAGCAACAATGAAATAAAAGTATCCCTCATGTGTTCTTCTGTGTCACATTTGTAGTTAGCCCATCATTGCCTAAATGGATATCACTTCGATCGTTCTTTTTATATTTTTATTTTTATAAATGTTTGTAATATAACTATATTCATTGTGGGGAGTTGGTGTATGTATACATCACATCTGAACTCTTTTTAATTCCTCTTGCCCTCATCTCCCACTTCATTCTTGGGCCTTAAGACTTAATTTTATCGATTTTAAGTGTTCATTTCTTTCTTACTTCTGTCTAGATTCTCTGTGCTCCAAATGTAAAATAGAGAATGAGAAAGCTGGCAGAAGTAAGGAAGGATGAGATCTGTTTTAAAAGCAAATATTTAGAAAAAGCACATTTTGTCTGTCTGAAGGATAACATTCTTTAGGAGCCCAGCATGTGATGACATTCCATATCCACAGTCACCACCATTAGTGAACACCATTATGTAACATCAAGGGATGCCAACGAGAAACTCAGAGATCGAATAAATATCTAACACATTTTGTAAAATGTGTTCTACTGGCATGAGGAGGTGCTTATGCTAGTAGAACACATCAGGTGGCTGCAGTATGCATTGGTCTCCTGTAGAGTACAGGACCCCTAGGGAACCTGAGTTCTTGTCCCTACTCAGCCTGTAACACATATTATTATTGGCCGTTTTGAGACAGGATGTTACTATTTAGTTCAGGATGACCTTGAACTCACTATATAGCCCAGGCTGGCCTTGAACTCCAATCAACCTTCCTGTCTCAGCTTCCCTCCTAAATACATCTGGCATTACAGATGTGTATCACTATACTCGGTTCCCAAAACAATGATAATGACTGAGTGCCTGTTTCTGAAGCACTTTCCTCAAAGCTGGGGGTGGATCAAATGAGATCATGTATATAAAAGTCATGTGTAAATAGTTAGACCTAAAACAACACAGCCCAGGGCTCAGCTGACTCACCCTGTGAGAACCAACAGGGTCACACTGCCATTCACACTGCATTAAGATGTTCTATGACAAGGACGGTTTCCAAACTCTCCTAGTAGTCTTGTGGCTGCTTGACTTTAAATACAACAACTGAGTAGAGTTTTGGAACACAATGAGGTTCTAAAACTTGGTGCTTGTCATCTAAATTCCTAAAACCCCATGCTTAGAAACCAGCTGCTTTGGTGTGAGCTCTGGACCAGCATTTCCGGCCAGCAGAGACCTGCTGTGAGAGCTGGTGGGGGGGGGTGGCCAAAAGAGACAGACAGTAACATGCCTTCTTTTTCTAATTCCCTCAGCTAACTTTGTCTCGGACCAGACAGAAAATTCTTCTCTTCTGCCTAAACAACCAATCATACTCTGCAGCATTCACTTCTGCACACAGCTATCTGAAGGAGTTGCCAGCCTGCCAACAGCTCTGACCTGAATCAAGTCTGTGCTGAGCTAAAGCACCTTTCCACAGGTGGAGATATACTCAGTTGGGTCCCCCATCCTCAATTTGTTTCCATTTCATTTGACTCTGTGGAAAAGAACCATAACTCTTAACAACTTGATTTCTCATCACCTTAATACTGAGGTTTGTTCATATGTTTGTTTGTTGAGACAGACTCTCACTATGTAGCCCAGGCTGGCCTCGAACCCACAACAATCCTCTTGCCTCAGCCTCTGATGTCCTAGGATTACAGGTATGCACCATTACACCTGGCCAACTGCGTTTTTAAATGTTCTCTCTGTTTAAGTTTTGCTGCAAAGATTTTTACGCGTTTTTGTTTGTATTTGCAACAATAAGTGAAATGGACTTCTCTCATTTAAAAAAAAAATTGTTTTTTGAGACAGGGTCTCACTATGTAGTTCAGACCAGCCTTGATTCATTATGTAGCCCTTGAACTTGTGATCCTCCTGCTGCAGCCTCCCAAGTACTAGAATTGTAAGCAGGTGCCACCGTGCTGGGCTCCCTCAAAATCTTAACCAAGTTCTTGAGTGATATATTTGTGGTTGATTGTTTTAAAATCAAAGTAATTACTAGATTATATAATGTTTCATAACAAAAGTTGAAAGGAAACCAAAGAGTGATTTAAGAATTACAGACTTCCATTCAAAGCCGATATAGTAAATTCTGAAAGACGAATTCCTTGAAAGGCAGTGCGAGTTCACTTAGAAAAGGCAAGTCCTCCTCTTGTAGGCAAGCTGACAGTTCAATCTTGCCCTGAGGTGACTTCAAGAACACACAAAATGCTACTCTGTCTATTAATTGTTAGGACATTTTTTAAAAAAAAAACTCCCAGGGCTAAATTATATGTGTCTCTTCCAACTGAGATGCTTCAATAATGAAACCCTGCATCTGGTCCTGCGGGGGTGGCACAGAGCTGCCAACTGAGCAAGCTGGGGCCTCACCTGGCCTAAAGGACTGTAAGACAGCTTCTTTTTTTTTTATTATTTTAAAAAACCAGTTCAGGAGGCTCATTTATGAGCCTATGCAAATCAGACATTCCTGGATGTTTGTCTCTGAATTACTCACTGGTATCACTCACCCTACAGGAGTAAAACAAGAATTCCCAACAAGTAACTTGAATGAGATTGTCTGTCCCAATCCCCAAGACATCCAATGAAATTGGAAGTGCTCTTCAAGGGCATGGGCATGTCAGGGTGTGGATTTAGAAATGTGATCTTCTCTTGAACTAAACAGGCAATTAGAAATTTCTTATCAGATATTCCTCCTTCAGATGGTCTAACTAAAAGGAACAAAAACATTTAAATTAAGATGATGACCAATAATCTACTAAGAATCTTGCCTCCCTTTTTAATAATTGCCCTCCACTTATGAAATACATTTCTAAGCAGATCAAGCTTCTCAAGACACTATGGAAAAAGTATACAGACTTTTCCTGATTTATTAAAAAATCACATAACTAAAAATAATCACATGGCCTGTATAATTTTAGTAATTAACAATATCAGCTACCATTTTATTGAAAACCTGCATACTACCGAAAGACACCAGCCTGATTATTTTACAGGCTGTAGCTCATTTAACTTCTTAGCAACCCTGAAAATAAGTCTATTATTTTACCTGTTTTACAGATGAGGAAACCAAAGCTCAGAAAGGTTAAGCAACTTGCTTCAGTTAGTTGGATAGCTTGCTCACATATAATTGTGGAAGTCTTTCACTGCTCATAAAGATGCCCAGCCAGAATAGATACAGGACTGACATCCAGCCTGTGTCCCACTTACACTTGTGTTAGCTACACCATACACTGTACCCACCTGGAGGAGATACCCTTTCCTAACATCCGGGCTATCGGCAGCCCCCAGAATAGGCACCCAGCCAACCCCATATTTCACACTATTCTGTCTTGTCAAGCACTTTTTCCTATCTTGCAGAGTCCCATAAAGTCGTGAGACATTGCATTCTTTCCTACTGGCTGAGTGTAGAGTTGGGCAGAGGGGGAAGGATGAGCCTAGACCTGAGAAGTCAATAGATGTCCTATAACTTTTGGAGTAGCCTGGCCTTCTGGTTTGAGGGGAGGGGTCATGATTGGGAGCAACAGCAAAGAACCAACCTGGAATCTTGCTTGGGACCTGTCTTCTAGGAGGTCACCCCAACCTGGGGAAGCAGGCAGTTCCAGATAAATGGCTGTAAAGTGTTGGCTGGGAGAAATCACTTCCAGTGCAATGAGCCAATCTGAGACAGATGCTCTCAGGCCTGCTCCACTGCAGGCTGGCATTTTGACCTTTGGCCAAATGCTTAAACTTCACCTCAGTGACTTCTATTTTTTTTATCTAAAAATACAGACAATGCTAATAACTAGGAAACATTTTGGAGCAGGCAAAATTGATCTTTAGTGATTAAATTGTATGTTGTACTCTTTCTGTTCTACTGCTTATTTTGCTGGTGTTCCCTTCTTTCCCAGTCTTTCCATGGGGATGAGAAAGGTGAGGACACCATTGAACACATATATGTACTTATCTTTTTGGTGGACTATTACACAGCTAATACACCTGGTCATTTATAAAGACTATGAGGCAATTCCCAGATACAGTGTGGGAGGTAAAGAACAGGACCCCAAGACATGTCCACTATGGGACATAAGTCTATGAAAATTACATTCCTATATAGACAGAGTCCAGAGAGTAATTTAGAAAAATGAAAACAAATAATAGGCTGGAATAGTGGAATAATGAGTGATTCCAAACTTGTAGTGAACATTACCACAGTGTGAATCACATTTAAAAATACTTTTAAAAACAGGAGATTTCAGCATTCTAAAAACATTTATAGGATATCAATAATGCAGGTAACTAAATATTCTATGGTCATGATTCCAGGCTGGTACTATACCTTTTCCTTCACTTGGTTCAAGGTATTTTAAGATTGAGCATGTCTGTAAAGCTTTTAAATGTCCGTAGCAATATAAACCCACGATATCATCAAATACTTAAGAGTCTGTATATTGAGATTTTATGTTTAAGAAGTATTTTTGGAGTTTCTTTTTTTAAAAAAGAAGGGACCCTGATCAAATAATATGGACAAAGCTGTGGCAATTCTGGGAACAGGGACCAGTGTAGGTACCTTCACACCTTAGAACTTTTACTTAGAAATAAATCAGAGGTAAAGGTGGTTTAGAAATGTTTACTGAAGAGTGAGTCATTCCCCAGAAGTGTTTGGATGACTCTGAAATCTACTTTAGCTTAATCACCACTTTTAAGGGGTTTCTCAATAAGCAGTCACAATATGCCTGTTAGTAGAGAACTAATAATTATGACATCCATCTCTCCCAAATAAACGATGAGTTTTTTTCCTTTAAAAGGCATTCGTGTTCTGATCTAAAAGGAAAAATTAGAATTGAAACCTCAGATACTGCAACTACTTTTCTGCTTGATGGACACTAAAGATTTTTATCACATGCACCTAGAATCTCTAATCTCCTCAAATCATTCTCCTTTCCTTCACTCTTGGAAAGGAAACTCACTAAACTCACTAACAGATCAATCACTAACTGTCAAAGCTGGGAGGGACTTTGAGTCTTGCGGTTCAGGCAGCTCAGAAAACTGGGTCCCGGAAGATGAAACACCTTGCCTGAGATCACACACTAGTTTAGAAGCAAAGTCAGGGAAACTTAGGGCACTAGGAAACCAAGCAGCCAGCTCGCCGCCCTGGTAAGCGGCTGTGAGCCTACCAGCGATTCAGACATCCATCCATTCCCCACCATCCCCACCCACCCCCGTTAGCAAGTGGGAGCCAGAGATCTGAGCATCTCTTTCGAGGTCAATGATATGCAATATAGCAAATAAGGGGGATTTCCTTCTACCATCTCTTTGAAGGCACATATTTTTATCACTGTTTTGCTTTGTTCTGATTAGTGGTGTTGCTCTATTCAATATTCTGTTTTGATAAGTTCTATAATGTTCTGTATTTCCTTTGATTTTGCTATACCTGATTGAAAGAACAAATATTGTGAAGAAAACGAGATATACTATGATACTTACTGCTGTTATCCCAGTAACCTGCTGTGAAGTTCTGTGCCAATTTCATTACACTGTCTCAACTGGCTTTGTTCCCTCTTGTTCTGTTGTATTTTACTACCTTCAAAAAAAAAATCCAAATATAGAAGCAAAGTCAGACCCTTGCTTTTCTTAGGAAACTAACCCTGAGATCTACCAACTCAGACCATATTTACATATATGTGGCCCCTCATCCCTATTATAAGAGCAATATGTGCTTGCTAAATAAAATGCTAAAAATACATTAAAATTTTTACAATAATACAAAAGTTAATTACAATTCCACCACATAGAGATAGCTGCCATTAACAAGTGTGTGTGTACTCCCGGCCCTTTAGCTACCGCTCCATGGGGACAAGCATATGGGGTAACCTGTGTGTAGAGAGGGCATGGGCACCACACACAGTCAAACTCTGATCAAGGATAAGAGTCTGCTTCTTGGGTTTCCACTGTGGAACAACCCTGGTGTGTAATACTCAGGGTAGTTATGAGCAGAGATTCACATCATATCCATTATCAGCCACATGCATCTTGAATGTATTAAACCAACCCTTGGTACTGTGAAAAAGTAAATTTACTGAAGAGTCATTTCCCAGAAGTAAATAGCTGCTTAAACTATCTATCCTGTGGTGTTTTCTTATGGAAGCCCATGCTAACTAACAGGTTTTAGAACTAAGAAGGAGGGTGTAACTGTTACCTAAACATGTGGAAGTAGACTGGGTAGTAGATGAAAGCATCAACTGACAATGCCAGCATGGCAGGTTCTGGCAAGTTCTCTCTTCCTGGCTGCCTTTTCTTTTCTTGGAGAGACTCTCTCTCTCTCTCTCTCTCTCTCTCTCTCTCTCTCTCTCTCTCTCTTTCTGTCTTTCTCTCATAAGTGCATAAATTCTATCAGGAGGACCACACCCTCACAACCTCATGTAAACCTGACTCCTAGAGCCACCATCCCCAGATACCATTACAGTAAGAGCTAGGGCTTTAGCACTTTAATTCATGGGAAATACAAACACCCAGTCTTTAGCATGGGAAGAAAATACCTGAACTGTGAAATGCCCAGTTGGGGACCAGAGCTAGGAAAACAGGACTATGTGATAGGCATCAATTTCTTTCCTTTTATTTTCCAATGTACCACATCACACCTTAATTGCTTTTCAGTGTTAAAATGCTACTTTCTACAGATTCCAATGCATGAGTCAAGGAGGATTCATTAGGCTCTGATTCCAGCTGCTACCACTGAGACCTTCTGATAGCGGTACAGATGAGATACAGATTTGTGTGTATATGTGTGTATGTAGTACTGGGGACTGAATCCAGGACCTTCACAGTGACCTATATTCCTGGCACTTTTTGCATTTTTTAAATTTTGAAACAGAATCTCATTAAGTCACTAAGTTGCCCAGGATGGGTTCAAACTCGTGATCCTCCTGCCTCAGCCTCCCAGAGTGCTGGGATTACAACCATGTGACATTATACATCACTTCTGCAAAAATTGAATTGCCAGTAAACTGTAAGAATTTCCCACGTCAATGGACATTCATCAAAAACTATTATATTTAGTCTTCCTGTAAGAATCCACAGAATGCTTGAATCCTAACTTATTTAATAAACTTCCTATTTAAGGAAATGTAAATTATTTCCAATTTTTTACTGTTGAAAATAAGACTGCAACAAACATGCTTGAATATACTTAAATATTTGTACATGACTCCTATTCTTTCTTTATGATGCAGCCTTAGAAATAGAATTTCTGGGCAGAAGAGTGTAAATATTTTTAAGTTTTTGATACATATTTCCAGATCTGCTCCAGAAAAGTCATTTTAATGTTCAATTCTACCTGTCAATGTTGGACCCTGTTGTTTGGGTTTGGTCTTTTTGTTGTTATTTGTTTGTTTTTTGGTCTTTTTTTTTAAAAGCCAACCACTCTCTTCGTTTTTACAAGTAATTTCCAACCACTCTCTTCGTTTTTACAAGTAATTTCAGGTAAATGATATTAATTAATGTTTATTTACAAAAATAAGTTTAGTTTTTCATCATAAATACAATTTTAAAAGTAAATGCATTTTCCACTTGTGAATGTATTTAAAGCCTTCCTTATTCCTTATTCCTTAGCCTTCCATATTCTGCTTCTCAGAAAGTACGTCAAAGGTAACCCTGTTCTGCATTCTTTTTCTTTTCTTTTCAAAAGCAGGTGATTTTGGATCTTGTGATTTTTGTTTTGTTTTGTTTTCCTTCAGCCAGCTAAGAGGACTGGAGCTGCTTATTTTCCTGGGCTTTGTTTTCCTTCTCTGTTCAGGACTTTTCACTAAACCCTGTTCCTCTTTGAGTTGCTCCAACTTTGCTTCTCACGCAGAGAGGAGCCAACCTGAGTAGTCATGTAAGGAAGGCGACTGTTTTGGGAGACAGTTGGTCCAAGACCATAACACTCTGAATAACAATCATGACAGGAACTCCAGGCCTTTTCTCTACTTTCACAGATAAATTCTGCTCCTGCCATAAAACAATGGTAACAATTCCCCTCTTCTACCATGGAAAGCAGCCAGTCCCATTCACTCACTGTGTTCTTGAAATGGGAACAATTTGGAGCCTGGCATTTCTATGCTATCAGTTTTAGCCCATTTAAGTCCTTTCCCACTGTCTCTAACCCTACACATCTGGTACTGCACAGCTGTGTCTCCCTCATTCTGCAGCTGGAGGCGGCCCTGCAGTGCTGCCTGACAGAAGGCGCCCCCACCCCCGCCAGTAGGACCTGGTACAGCTCCTGAGCTCCAAAATTTTTGCAGAAGTCAAGATTTTTTTTTTTGGACATATGTATGCCTGGTGATCTTCATGCCTGGCTTATCTTGACCTAGGCTTTTTTTTTTTTTTTACACTTTTAATGCAAGCTCAGTGCCCACTTTCTTTACTCTTTTGAGTACTATTTTCTAGTAAAAAAAAAAAAAAATCAATCATCCAGCAGCCTTGTCTCTTTCTGGACCAGAAAAGACTCCTTACAGGACACTGGAAAACATTATATGTTCTGTTGTTTCATCACTTTTTAAAAAACATTTAAATACTTCTAAGGGAAAGGATTCCCAGATCCTACTGCAATCTGCTGACTTGTCTTTTCTCCCCTTTCTACTTAGTATATATTTATGACATGTAATAAATACATTTATCATGGGAAGTTGGTACATGTACTTTTCACATCTCAATCCCTTTTATTTCCCCTTCCCTTACCCTCCCTCTTATCAAATCCTATTCCCACCTCCACAAAGTCTCTCCATCTCTCTGTTTCTTATCCTTTATCTTGCTCACATACATGCTATGTGCTAGGAGTATAATGCTTTACACCTCCACATTTACTTTATCTTTGTAATAACCTGCTGTTTTGGGTATGATGGTCTCCATTATTCAAAGAAAGAAACTGAAGCACCAAGAAGTTAAATAATTAACAATGAGTTCATGGCAAGGCTGCAAGCACAGCCTGTCTCAGGAGAACTCATTCTAAAGCACTGCTGCGTGGTTCCATCTCCCAGCCCAGTCCTGGCTGAGGTTTCCCATGCACACGCCCTTTATTCCTCATTTGTAGCAAAAGAGCCAGACTTCTGTGGGCAGAGGCATCCTCTGTTTCTGAAGTGGTCCCTGGATTATTTTCACACCTTTGTCCACATCTTTCCTTCCTCCCTTCAGTTCTGATTTTTCATTCATCAAATTTCATGTTAAGACCATCTCTCTTCTCCCCTTGTCTGGAGGTAGTTTCCAGCTCTCTCAGCTGTGTCCACAAACTTGTGGCATCATCTTGCTCAGAATATCTCAGTCCCTTTCCCTGCTTCTTAGCCCAGAGTTCTGGCTGACAGTGGTTGCTCTCTGTTTTATTTATGACAATGACAGCAGAAGGTGTGACATTCAGGAGACAATATATAAAACTGAGTTAGTAAACATATTTCTACACCCATGAAGGATATTTTCATTTATCCAGTGGACAAAAGAGCTTTCCTCAGAAGGCTCAGGGTGGCAGGGGACAGAAGCAGACATTATGGAGTTGGCTTGTTGGTTTCAAGTTCTCTACAAGAGCTTCTCATTCGTCTGTTGCCCTTCCTCCAAGGAACATAGCAGGTGCTCCCTTCAGCAAAAGGGACTGTTGAGGCTGGAGGTTAAAAGACTGGACTCAAGTAGGGCTGCAGCAAGGTGGGCCAGATGCCTATCCAAACTCTGAAACATGGAGCTGTTTGTCCAGAGGCCCAAGCTCCTTGCCAGTCCAGACCTGGCCACTCACATCCTCCTGTGCAAAGGAAATCTTCCTGTCAGTGACAATGCCAAGAAGTAGGCTAGAAATGCCTTGAAGGAAGAAGTATCAGTCAGCTTCAAAATGAAGACCTTCTAGCCCACCAGTATTTCCATGATATCTGATGGGAGGATCAAATACCAAAGGAGTGAAAAACGGGTCATACCCGCATCCTGGACTTCAATTCTATATAATCTTCCGAATGTGCTGGTGAGTCACACATGGTACCCAATCTTCCAGGATTGCCCCTCGGTTTGTACTTCCTTTTCTTTTCTTTTAATACATTATCACTCTCTCTCTCCCCGCTTCTCTCTGTCTATGTATATCAACACGTATATACACACATGTCTGTCTCTAAATACACACTACATACACAAATATATATACCTACACATATATGTACAAATGCATAAATATGATCATGTATTTTTGCTATATTTTCACCAATTTTTCTTTTTATATGTATTTATTTTTCATTATTTGTTTTGTGGTACCAGGCATCAAATGCAGGACCTTGCAGGTGCTCAGCAAGCACTCTCCCACCCAGCCCTATCCCTAGCCTTTTCCCTTTTCTTCTTACCCTTCCCTTCTGCCCTCTTTTGAATATGAGCCACATTCAAAGGAAGTGATGTGGTTTTCATGCCTGGATCCTCCATAGGCTTACTAATGCTCATAAAATCCTATATAAATAAATGTATAAACAAGCTGATACTGTACACTTTATACAAGTACATATCATTTTTTCTTACAAAGATATGATCATATCATATGCACTTTTCTACATTATCCTTCCCATCATTCTTTGTAGAAAACCCTTTAAGTCAACTGAGTGATAATTCAATCTTTCTCATAATTTCATAATATTCCACAGTGCAAGAAAGATGATAATCTACTCAGCCATTCCCCTATTGATGGACATTCTTAATATTTCCACATCTTTGTCACCAACCACAACCCTGTAATAAATACATTAGTATTTATAGTATTAATGCACTTTTGAATTTTTTTTTTTTTGGTTTGGTTTGCTTTTTAGGGTTTTTCTGTGGGGTGGAGTGTTTTGTGATTGCTTTCTGGAGAATCTTTTTTCCATTATGAAATCTTATTTCTTTTCAAAATAAATATTTGCATAAAATACTGTTGAAACTATTTTTTAACATTATTTGGCTTGTTATTAAAATACTTTTTCTAGATAGTAAATTTCAGTATCAACAGTATTTTACCTGTTAATTATGTTCATTACTTCCTTGATGATAGGTGTTTTTACTTTTAGATACATAATCCTAATCCTAATGACTAATACTTACTCAACTTCCCAGAAATGGCTCAAACTCTGATGTCACCTCCCACCTTCCTGGTGTCAGTTTCCTGACCCATCTTCCCTCTCAACCTTCCCAGGAAGAGTTCATTCTCTCTCCTCTGCACATAAATTTTTCTTGTCCCAGTTTGTCCACTTTTTGAACTGCAAGTTTCTAGAAGGCAGAATCAGCACTTTATTCACCTTTATTAAATCTAGTATCAAATCGTGTGATTTAAACATTGCTAGTCAATATTCAATTGAAAAATGATATATTTAAGTGTTTCATAAGATTCTTACTTTAAACCATTACAACAGCTTGCTTCTAAAGAACAAGCTGGAAAAAAAAGATTGGGTTAATTCAAGTTCCGGAATGAGATGATAACAATGCATCTTTGGATACTTAATAAATAGTTTTAAAAGTTAAAAATGTACTTATTCATTTCAACATAAACTATGAATTACTACATAGAGGAAGATAGGTCAAAAAGCAGTGTGTAATGGGAATGTGGTTCAGTGATTGAGCATTTCCGTAGTGAGGCCCTGGGTGATCCCTGGGGGGTGGGGAGGAAAAGTTTAACAATGTAGGTACTAAAGATGTAACTCTTGACTTTGCATAATTCTTTATCAAAACTTTTTTGGTTTTTCTTAACAGAACCAGTCAATTTGAAATCCACTGGAATAAAAGTATTTAAAGAGAGGATCATTTTGAAACGTAGTGTTTGTTCGTATTTCTTGTAATACTGTTTGAAAAGCAACAGTAAACTTATCTTGAGTCAAATTTGGACTTAAATCAGCTTGTAGCTCTGAAAGATAATATGTGCTCAATAAATATATATTGAATGAAATGCTATAGTAGCTGACAAGCTCATTTATAACATTGTTGACTCATGAATTTATAGTTGCTTCAAAAATACTCATACCCAAATTCTCTAGTGGGTGGTTTTTTTTTTAAAAAAAGTTAATCACTAAAAAGGCAATTGGCCAAGGTTAACATTACCCGAGGGACCCAACAGGAAACCTATGTTTGGACTCTCCCCTTTGGCAATTTTGGACTAAGAAAAGCTGGTGATAAAATTACAGCAGTATTTTTTTGAGCACTGCTCATGTAAATTTTTGCATGATTTCCATGTTACAAAAAAAACCTAAAAAATGAAAAGTAAATTAGAAGTGGACTTTTCTCCAAACTTTGACACAAAATGTGGATCCTAGTGTATACGTTATTTGGCAAGTGGTAAGCATAGTAAAGAATGTATTAATTTGATGTGGACAGCAGTTCTATAAAACATAAAATGATTTCAATCTTTTAACCGCATTGAAGGCATTTTGAAGATGAACCAGAGAATAAAATTCACTTACACAATCTGCTAAACAGAGTATCGTTCTTTAGCAATAAATTAAAATATAAAACATTGCCTAATCTTCTCTTCAGCCCATATTCTTGTCTCCCAACATCTGGGAAACTGGACTGAGGAGGAAGTGGGTTGCTTCTAATTACCTTGTGGCAACCAAAGATTGCCTAAACTTTTGAGGTATGAGATAGAGCAATGGAGAATATTAAAAACAGAAGTCCTCCCAAGCCTTTCACAGATCTGTAGCATAAAAGATAAATAAAAGCAGACAACTCTAGTTTTCTTCTTTTGCCCTTGGCATCATTTTCTAAATACTTGATCCTCCCAGAAAATTGTTATTTTGTTGACAATCTCCATAAAGATTCTATGATTCCTGCACACATAATGGAGAAAGAAACCAGTCTACCGGTCTACCCCACAGCCAGGTGGCTCAATCATTGGCATGAGCATGATGATAGAAAGAAAGTTCTCGGACTCATCTAGCTCCAGTGACATTCAAGACAATTTACAGGTAGTTACAGCATTAAGGATGAATCAAAGGCAGAGACAACCTTCCAGATTCCCCACCCCTACCCCACTGTCCCCAGAGTCTGGTCTCCATTCTCCTCAACCAGGAGTTTGTTTCTATTAAAATAGGAGTGCTAAACTAATCTGTTATTCAAGTTCTTGTAGTTTTGAGAACTGTAAATTTAGTCCCTGACAAATTCTTTCTTTTAAGCTAGTAAACACTAAGGCTGAGCCCTCCTGAGCCTTCCTAGGGTTTGAGAAATTATGACTCTCTTAAGTTTTCCATGAGGTTTGTTGTCAAAACTTAGCTGGTAAGACAGGTTGCAAGCAGTACATGGTGAGCTAAAGCAGCCAGTTTCTCTGGGCAAGGACAACCTAAACTAGAACTCTTTAGTCTCTATTTAGTCCTGAAAAGGGAAAGCTAACGTAATCACTCTAGGTACTTAGCATATTTACAAGGTTATGTATGGTCAGGACATATTTATCGAGCATCTATTTAACACCAGTCATTGTGCCAAGTTCTAGGAAAACACATATCTTTGTTCTCTGACACCTTATATTCTGAAAGAGGAAAGCAAGTCCTTAAAGCAGCAATTGTGCAAGTGCTAAGTGCCATAAAAACACACACAAGAGAATACTAGGGGAGAGAGCTGTATCTTTGATTGAAGGTGCCTTTGTGATTGGGCAATACTAATGTAAACATGCCCTGTGAACAGAGGAAGCTGGAAAACTGGAAACAATAGTCAACTATCTGTGATATGTTCTACAATACTTTGGTCCTTAAATGCTACCTTTACTGTAGTAATAACCTTTTCCACTTTAGGAAAGTAGGCAGAGTCAAATGTCACTTCATAAAACAGCAACAAGAGCACTCCATGCTCAAATACTTTCTTTGTCTAAGGATTTGGACAGTCAAAAAGCCCGGAGATGAGGCAAAAATGTGTGAGTATATTAACATCACACTTAAAGGATCTTCATTCTCACATGTACTATTGTCTGTGCTATATATATAAAATGCTAGATATTTCTGACCACAAGTCAAAAAAGGTAGCCTAAGAAGGCAAGCTGCCCATAGGTGATATTTTCCACTTGATTCTGGTCTAAATCTTGCCTAGTCTTCTATTGTCTTGTACACAACAGTCCTCAGAAGCTGGGGTGAGGATTCATATGGAAGTGATGAATTGAGAACGTGCCTCAGTGAGGGAGTAGAAGAATCTGAACAAAGGCACAGTTACAGATATATCCATGCTCCTTCCTGATCCTGGAGGCGAATAGCTCATCAACATAAATTATGCCTCAGTCCCTCCATAAGTGGAGGCCAGGTCATTCATACCAACCTCAACTCATGCCAGTGACTCACAGGCTCACACCCTAGGGAAACATAAATTCCTGGGCTCTTAGACAGTTTTCTGCATGTATGCAAGACAACTCCAGTATGCAAGGGCAGGTTCAAAGGGCAGTGCAGGTACAGATCACATTTAGAAGTGTAGGCACCTGCAAACCCAACAAGGGGCATGCAAAACTCATAAAGAGATACAAGGAGATCAAGGAGCACCTACAGAGTGGCTACAAGTACCAACAAGCTGCACATTCTCAGAAAATACCACTTCTGATCAACAACTGGGAACACTGCTAGTAACCATGAAGAAGAGATCAGGAATGTAATAAAACATTTTATGATGCATACCATACCTTCTAGTGGTACTAAGCTTCCCATGAAAAAAGAATTCTGGTTTACTTTATTGAACTAATATACTAGATTAGGTCCTAGGAAATTTGGTTCATACTTCTGTTTCTATCACTGAGCAGTCACATGACTTGGACAATGCTAGTCAATAAACGTGTGTGGATTGCCTGTGCCTTTGTACTATAAATCATGGTAGATTCCAAGATAAAAAAAGACAAATCTGTCTTCTCATGTACAGGGTAGAAATGGATAAGGCATCAGTAGATGAGTAATAAAGGAAATGCAGCAGAAATATGCACAAGTAAAGGAAACCAGAAAAGGAAATCTTGGTGGAAGGGGTTTGGGAGAGATGCTAAGAAGGAAGTGACATGTGAGCTGATCAGAAGAGTGTCAGTGCATAGAAATGAGGAGAGAGCTTTCCCGACTCTGTAAAGCAAACAAGAAGGAAAAGAGCATGCCAGGTAATCAAACTCATCCAGATTAGAGCAGTCACATAAAGGCCATTTGGGAAATAAATCTAGAAAAGAAATTTGGGTCTTGATATTTGGGACTTAAATATCAAGATAAAATGTTTTAGATATTGGGTCACCATTGAAAGTATTGAAAAAGAAAAGTATATGAGACGTATAGTCACTTAATTTCAGGCCACAATACAGTGTGATGTATGTGAGACCTGTTATAAATGTTTGTTGAAAGAATTAGATACCAATTTCCTGACAAGTAAAAAAGAAGGTAGTTAATTTGACCTGCTCTTAAATTGTGATTATATAAATTATTGTCCTGAAGTATTGGAACTATTTTTTAACAATGAAAACCATCAACTATTTTGAATTTATAGATGTCAAAATAAATGAAAACAACTAAAATGAAAAGAGATATTTTAGTAATTCAAAATAATTCAATCATCAAGGAATAAAATATAAGACTGGATTCTCATAATGCCTAATGAGAATTAAAGGAAAATATAGTCCTCCTATAAAGAATTTTGCATAGTGAGTCAAAGATGAAGACTTATAAAGAATTCTAGAGGAGCCAGACCCAAGCCTCTCTCCATGAGTCAGTGCCATTTGTGAACTATGTAAGGAGAGAACCAGGCCTCACAAAGAGGTGACCCCTACCTGGAAACCAGTGCCATGTGTGGGCCACTGCTAGACTGGGGACAGCCAGACCCAAGCCTTCCTCTATGAGTCAGTGCCATTAGAGGACTGAAGGGGAAGAGAACAAGGCCATACCAGGAAGTGATCCCTGTCTGGAAACCATATCATTTCCATTGTTTTGCTAGGTTGGCCTTTATTTTCTTTTGTTTTGTTTGATTATGTCAAATCTGATGACAGGAACATCTATTTAAAAGATAGCAAGACATATTATGGTAGCCATTTTGGATTTACTATTGGCTTGTTTTGAAGTCCTTTATTGCATTCATTGTTTTGTTTTTATTGTTTCTATTTTATTCTGCTGTGTTCAATTTTGACTATGTCTGAAAGTGTCTGCAGATATTTTGAAGACAATAAAAGGCATTCTGGTAACCATTGTTGATTTCACAAGCTTTTGAAGTCCTGTATCACTTATACTTGTTTATTTTGATTGGTTTTGTTCTGTTTTGTTTTCCTTGGTTTTATCCTTTTTTAAAAAAAATTCTAGAGTAGAAACAGTCCAGGTAAGACTAGAAAAAAATGACAAAGTAAGATTTTAGGAACTACTATATATGACCAGGAAAATTAAAGGCAGCTGCTGTTTACAATTTTGTTTACAGGACCTTATAAAAAGAAAAAGAGAAAGAACAAAGACTGTCAAAGGAAAATATTATAGGACAGGAATTATGTGTACATAGTTGATGCTCAATAAATATTTACTGATAGATATTGGTACATAGAAATGCTGGAACACAGTAAAAAAGCAAGAAAGATAATGGCCAAATAAATAATTGTTCTGCTGCCCAGCTGTTTATGGAAATGCAATGCAGGGGAGGAGATGTGGCTGGGAAAATTCCATCAGAGGATCTATTAAGTGAATGCGAACAGTCTTTCTTCATTGTGCGTCATCCTTGTGTTACAGAATTGTATACACTAGTCCCACGTAACTGGGCCAAGGATCAGTTCTTGAGCAGTATGAGATTGAGTCAGATGTCTAGGAAATGGTATGAATGGATCTCTAATGAGTACTGCACACTGAATGGTGATGATGCAGGATGCTTGCAGACAGGATGGCTAGAACGACTGGAGCTACTCAAGAACTAAAAATCACTCTGTCTGCTCCCCTGAGCTGACTGTAGTCAAAAGCCAGAGTTTGACAGTGTTGGCTGCCAGCCCAGTTCCATGAGTTTCCTTCATTTCATGTATTACAATCAGTCCATTATCACCTGAGGATATCTCAGTGACTCTCCTTGAAATTTGAGAGACAACTATTTTAATTTTAAATTATAAAAATTATAATTATAAAATTTAATTCCTAATTATATAACTAATATAATATATTATGTGACAATAAAATATATTTAATTGGTTATAGATTATAATTTTAATCATAGATATGTATTACACATGCAGCTTGAGTCAAATAAAGGGGACTTTCTTTCACTCTAATAAATCAATATTTTAAATTATTCTTACCACCCTGGAAACTTTCTCAGCAGGTAAACCCTTGAGTAAAATCTAAGAAAAGATTCACAACCTTTCTGATCCTTTATAGGTAATAGAAATCTTCCTTCACTTCCATTAAAAAAGTCTCCTTGGCAACTTCATATTGCCAGGTCAGTGTATTAAAACAAAGTCCTTGACATATCAATTAAAATAAAAAGCTCTTATCTCTCCCAGGTAGGACCTGAGGCAGGTTTGGCAAGAGGACAAAAAGGTGTCATCTATTACTCTCAAATTCCAGCCTGCCACTGGTCAGCTCTAGCTTCTGACTTCTCCAGCTTGGAAACGGGAGGGGATCCTTAATTAGTACCCATTGGGTGCTGGTTTTCTCCATCTGTAGAAGGTATTTGTGATGAATTCCCCTCTCTCAAAGCCTTGTACATTCACAGCAGAGTTTTGAAGTGTGATTGAGTCAGAGGGTGCTATACCTCAAGGTGATGTTAGGAGGTGGGGATCCATCTGAAGAGAGAATCCACTTGTAGGGTACAATAGCCTTTCTCACCTTCCTTCTCACTCTACTTCCTGACCACCTCCCTGCATCTAGCTGTCTCTGTCAGAGTGCAAAATAAAAGTGCACTCTTTTTGCTATTCAAATCAGTAACCTAAAGCCTACTTACTATGAGAATAATTTCTTTCCTTGCACCTTCCCCCTTATAACCAAAGGCCCCAGGAGTTATTCAGCCTAATGCCTATCCTGTTGTGTCACAAAAAAGCCTGCTTGGCACACTGAAATTCCCTCCCTCATTAATGTGGCTGTGGCTGAGGCTTCTGCTCTTAGTATCATTGTTTAAAAGAGGTGAACTGTTGATCGTGGTGTGTACACTTCTGACCCCTGCTCAGTACTGGGTTGCCCATTCTTTCCCAGCAATATCTGGTTCCTTCATTAAAAGGGGCTAAGCAGACAGATCTTCCCAAGATGAAAGAGACCTATGCAAAGTGAATGATAACTCTACAGCAAGAAAGAGAGACAACATTAATTAAAATCAGATATAATATCTACTTTTGCATAAATAAAATAGAGGAAGAAAAATTAATGCTATCTTTTTCAAAATGTGCAGTGATTCATGTGAATATTGGGAAGATCTAAATTCTAAGATAGACTTAACCACAACTAACTAGGAGTTAGACATCCATGAATCCAGAATGGGAAGAGTCCTGAAGGCCATACCAAACAAGCTGGAAAAATCTAAGGAAGCTGCACCATCGTAAGGGTTTCAAACCTCAGAGCAGGACCTTCCGTATGCACCCATCATATGCAATGACATGGTGGCAGTTTGCATCCAGTGTCCTGTGCAGTGGTAACACCTCTGCCATCTGCTCAGAGAAATTCCTGACCCCGATGCCAGACATTCTGAGTCACCTAGAATCCCCTGCTACTCACACTTTCCACTGCTGACTGTACAATACGTGTGTGTGCACGCGCAAAAGTGATTTAAATACTTTGTCTCTGGGGGATGGTTTGTACTATACATAGGAAAAAAATACATCAAAGCTAACTATTTAATTTTTCTGTCCTGGAACAAAGAGGTTTCTGTCATTCGTTGATCTCTTCCTTACTTTGTAGTGAGGGGCATGACGGAAAAGCTGGCTAAACTGTACTGTTTGCCTTTCAGACTGTTTTGGCGGGTAATCTCATCTTGACTGGATGGAGTATGGCTGTGATGTGAAATTCTAAATGTTTTGAAAAGCACTAGATCAGAAACATAGAAGAAAACCTGAAATTTGCAGCTGGAGTCTGGCTTCAATACAGTTTGCAAAATATCAGAGATGGCAAAGCTCTGAGTGGAGGAACATTCTTGGCTTCCCTGACTAAAAGCAGCAATTGTGGCCCTGTGTCTCACACTATTTTCTGTCATTTTACATCCTTCACTATTGTCTATGAGTAAAACTGCAGATTCTTAGCCTGAAATGCAAAACCTTGAAAATTCAATCTAAATCCATTTTCTGGCCTTTTCTTCCACTCCACCTTCCCTAAAAGCCAAGCTCCAATTTCAAAGGACTGCACATGATTCCCTAACTATAACACAGTCTCTCCTACCTCAGTAGTGCCGGTGGGATACTTCCTCTCCAAGAGGCTCTTCCGACCTTCTCAACCTAACAAAACCCAGCTCATCTTTGAAAAAGGGTCTTTAAGTTGATCACTCCCTCCCTCTCTATGCTCCTATAACATTTAACACTTAAAATTATATTAATTTGTCACATGCTATTGTGATTATTCACTCTTCTGTCTCCTCTATTAGACCTGAGCTCCTCGGGGCAAAGGCCATATTCATTGCCTTGGCTCTAACGATGTCTGGCACGTAGCATCTACTTAACAACTGTATTCTCATTGATGTTGGTCATTGAGGACCAGCAACTTACTGAACAACCTATTCTTCTCTAACCCAGAAGCAAAGCACCCAACTTTGCCTGAGTTTATCCAGAGACCAAATACGCAGTTAAAAAAGAGAATGTAGAGACGATCTTACTCGGGTGTCACAGAATCAAATGAGTTTGATGTTCAATCTGCTTTGAGCTTTTGCCTTAATTATAGAACCTGAGCTTTGGCCATGGTCCTAGGTCTTTACTCTTCACTAGCTCTACTCTTCTAAGTTTATATTTTGATAACACGATATCCCAAGAACTACCAAAACTGAGGTTCTGCCTTCTCTAAGAAAGTTTGTACCTTAATTCTTTTTTTACTACAATATAAAAGAAATTGAAAGGCAACCCAAAGCTGGTCAAAAAAGTCTCACTCTAAATTCTAAATTAATGATAGTGATAGGAGTACCCATACCTGTTTTGCTCTTAGTCCTTGACTGAAGATATGGTTCTGCAAGTGACTAAACCATTGTGGACATGACTCACATAGCATTGGAAGTTTTGCCTGCAAATGCAGGGAAAAAAAACAGTGATATACAGGGGCGTTGTGATGGTTGTGATCTAGTCATTTTGCAAACTTTTTGATACTCCGTCTAGAATAGCATCTAAGTCCCCAGTTCTTGAATCTGAGTGGGCAGGTGACTATTTTGACCAATAGAGTATGGCAGATGTGTTGCATGTGACTTCTTGGCAAGGTCATAGAAGGACATGAGCTTTCTCTTTGTTCCCTGGAAGATTGCTCTCGGAGCCTTAAGCTTCTATTAAGAATGTAGGTGGAATCATGCTTCAAATTGAATATGTTTCCCCCAAAATTTGTATGTTGAAACTTAATCCTTAATGAGATTATATTTGAAAGTAGGACTCTTGAGAGGTGATTGGTCTTGAAAGTGGAAGTTTTACAAATGAGATTATCACTGTTATAAAAGAGACTCTGGAGAGATCTTTTGTACTCTTCCACCATATGAGGTCACAGCAAGAGGATAGTAATGTGTAAACCAGAAAACAAGCCTTTATCAGGCACTGAGTCTGCTGTGCCTTGATCTTGAACTTCATATGCTCCAGAGATGTAAGGACAAACTTTTGCTGTTTATAAGCCACTCAGTCTATGGCAGTTTGTTCTAGCATCCCACACAGACTCAGACAAAGCATAAGCAGAACAGAACAGCCAAAGGACAGTGACTATCATTTGCCAGAAATGTGGTTCCAGGCTCTTAACCGGTCAGTTTTGCTTCCTCGCATGTAAAAGGGAGAATAGCCTTCACCTATCAGGACTAAATAAGGACTAAATAGTGGTTCAAACAACTGAGTAAACTGAAGGCTATTTTACAGAAATGAGCTGCTATGTTTCAGGCTCCAAATTCCTTTCATTTATCTTTACCATTATATGTTTTTTCTTCTGCTAACTAAGTTTCTTATCACATGCAATTGATATCTTCATTAATACTACAATCCTGGTGGTCTAAATCTTTATTCCAGTCAGAGAGGATTGGGAAAAGAAATAAAAGACAAGGCAGATGCAGCATACATAAAGTCATTTGCACTCCCATCAGAGAACACTATCCTGAAGGCCCTAAACTTCTCACTTACCAAACTTGAGAATGAATTGGCAGAAAAATTCATTACTGTGGGTTGTGTGTGTGGACAGTCAGTAGAGACTCTGGCCTTGAGCTGAAAGAGCCAGTTAAGAGTAATGGTGACAGAATGAAATCAGAGGAAAGTATAGCCAATCTGCTAATTTTCACGGCACTTTGAGCCCCAGTTGTTCCAGATCTCCCCCAGATCGCAGATGGCTTTTAGGATTTCAGCTGAGAGAGTGGCTGGGACAGCTGGACAGCCTAGCAAAATTTTAATAGACTTTGAATCCTGACTTTTCATTTTACAAGACAATGAAGTTTTAAAAACATTTAGGGTTCCCTAATTGTAAGAAATAATGAAAGACCTCTTAAGACAAGCTTCATATAATTATAAAAGATTAAAGTTTGTAAAACATTCATAAGTCTAGAGAGAATAATCTAATTATGCTGGAAGCATGAAGATTTGGTGACAAGATCCAGGTGAAATTTACCAAAATTCTTAAGACTTTAATGAACTTCTCTACCATGTTCAAGATCTCAAATCTAAACTGAGTTACATTTAAGGTCCAAAGCAAGATGTACTTGAATGAAAAATAAAGGTATTAGTTATTTCACTATGGTAGGGATTTACATTTCAATTCTTAAGCAAAAACAGGCATTAGAGAAAAATTCAAAGATATCTGTCCCCTGACACAGGTTTAGGGCACACGTACATCTTCCATGTAGGGAAGCTGGTCAGAGTGTTTAATGACTGGTACAGCACAACTATAAAGCAAGCCCAGCAGATATCACAATCATACATCATTCCTTGGGACCAGAGCATCCAAACTGAGTCCCAGCTCTGACTACAACCAGAGCAACAGCTCTTGCTCATCATTGGCAGTACCTCTTCCACCTAGAACAGAAAAATCCACCATTCAGAGCACTCCAATTTTTAAAAAAATGAAACCTGAAATCTTTGTGATAGGCCTTAGTTGTATCTTCTCCATTCCAGCGCTAAAGATAACTGTGCAACTTTTCAGCAACTTTGAAGGAGGTGGTCCATCTAGACAAGCAGAACATGCTGTTTTGAGGTGCCATCTTTTTTTTCTTTTTTAAGACAGAGTCTCACTGCATAGTGTAGGCTGACCTTGAATTCACTATTTGAGGCCCATACTGGCCTCAAATTCACAGTGATCCTCCTACCTCAGCCTCCCAAGTACTGGGATTACAGGGGTGCACCACCACACCCAGTTCAAGAGCTGCTATTTTGAAGAAGACAGCTAGCTGTCTGTGTAAACTATTGATCCTATTTCTTGATGTTTGTAGCTACCCCCACCTGTACCCTGACTGTACAGAGCGAAGTCAGGTAAGCAGAATCAGGCTTGCTGAGATGCCACATCATCTACAGTTGGTGACACTGAGCTCCATTCTGACAAGCCCAATAAAACTTTAAAAACAAATAGTTCCAATCACCAAAGAGTAGACAAGCTCAGAAGCAAGTAGGTTTAGTGGGGTTTTTGTTTTGCTTTTATGCAAGTGGCTGTTCCCTCAGTCTTCTGTCTGAGTGTTTACAGCCTACAGCAGTCAGCTTTATTTGCAGTTACCAGAATGAATTGAAATAATTTCCTTACACATCTATCTCTGCTGCTTTGTCTCCTTAAGGACCATAAGTTTGAACTCCCAACACCTAATCCAGTGCCAGGCATACCTGCCATATACCCAAAAAGGGTTTATTGGATTAAATTAACATGGTTGGCCTTAATATATAGAGAGAAAAGGCATTGCACTAAAACAGCAATCTCTTTGGGTCTACTGTAGTTAATCCAACATTAGAAACTAATTAACTAGATTATAATTCCAGTCTAAAAACTTTGGTAGTTTATGAGAATAAATTTGATATCCATAAACTGAAGCTCTCGAACATACTTTTAGACCCTTCCCGTGAGCCAGCAGCAGCCATGCAGGGCCTGACAGGAGAAACAAGAAGCAGCAGCAGCCATGTGGGGTGAGAAACCTGAACCATCACATCCCCTGTTCCTGTAAGCAACCAGCTGATTTGGAGGAACACAATTTGAGTTGATAGCAACTGAGGTACAAAACAACTTAATGCTTGTATTGTTTGATTGACTTTGTAGGCCTAAAGCCAGCCATCTGAGCATCTATTTTTTTTTTTTTTAGTGTATTTTTTTTTTCTTTTTGTCTTTTTGAGCCAGGCTCTCACTATACAGTGCAGGCTGGCCAGCAAGCTCACTTAGTAACCCAGGCTGGTCTCAAACTTGCTACAACCCTCCTGCCTCAACCTCCCCAGTGCTGGGATTACAGGCATGTGCCACCATGCCTGGTTTGAGCATTTATTAGAGGATAACAATATGCAATATAGCAACCATGGGGAATTTCCTTCTGGTGTTTTTGAAATCTAATATTGTTCTCACTGTTTTGTTTCATTTTATTGGTTTGTTTTATTCAGTGTTCTGCTTTGATGGATTCTATTCTGTTCTGTTTTGTTTGATTTTACTATGAATGATGGTATGAGCAGCAATTTTGAAGATAACAATTTTGAAGAGACATTATGATAGCCATTGTTGATTTCCTATTATCCTGTTTTGAAGTCCTGTATCACTTTCACTGTTCTGTTTTGATTGGCTTTATTCTGTTTTATTTTGTTTGGTTTTATTCTCCTTAAAATAAATTTTTTTAAAAAGCATACTTTTAGTATCATATACATAAATATGAATCAAAATTAAAATAGTATCAAGGAAATGCTCTTTAAATTGCTTCATAGTCTCTTTTTATAAGTAATCCTTAAAATTTATTTTGCTTATGAATAAAAAAGTAATCAGGTTAGTGAGTCTTATTTGTTTGCTTGTTTTTAGTGATCCCAAAATAAAATTTTCTTCCTTTATTTTTCCTTTTGAGAGATGGTTTCACTATCAACTTGAAAACCTCCTGCCTCAGTATCCTGAGGCTTGGGATTACAAGTGTGTGCCATCATGCCTGGCTTGTAATGAACATTTTGCAAATATTACTATGCAGTCAGTCTTTCATATCTGCATGTTCAACAAACCATAGATCAAAATTATTCCCAAATAAAAATTGCATCTGTCCTGATCATTTACAGACTTTAACTCATTATTATTCCCTGAACAACATGGTATAATAAAACAACATGACATTCACATTATACTAGATATTATAATTAAGACTGATTTAAAGGATACAAAAATGTGTATATATATTATGTAAATATTTTACCATTTTGTATTATAAGCATTTGAATATCAGATTTTAATTTTAATTAAAAGCATTTTAATACCAGTTTTCCTCACAAAAACTAAAGAATGAGAAATGACTATAGTTTTAAGTAGAGATGTGATTCATATTTTTCATTTTTTAAAAAGCCAGCACTGATCTTATTTTAAAAGAAATATTTCTTCACCGATAAGACTTGAAAAAATATGGGCAAGTGATTAAGAAAAAACTCATTCTAATCTATAGTCCATAAATAATCTATGTATATAATTTGATTATTGTGATTTAGTCTTACTTCTATGTATCTGTGTTTTTTCACAGTTTATATTTTATTTTTTACATGGTTTCATATCTGAGTCTTTTACTTAACATCATGGCTTTAATTTCATTTAAAAATAATTAAACAGTGACACTGATGTGCAGTTTTAGTCAGGACCACCCCTGGCCTTGTCTTTTCCGTGTTGGCAAGCGTCAAACTGAATGTCACATCCTGGCTAGAGACTGGCTGCCATTAGCAGTGCAGTCTCTGGCATTTTGCACATAGTACTTACTTTTCATTAACTAGTTATCTCTCAAAACAGCTAACCAACTTTTGGAATTTACAGTTGGGAGGAAGAATAGGAAACCCAGATGAAAGCAACAAATTTGATGGGCGGGACATGTGGAAAGAACTTAGAATGCTTTCCCCAAGTACAGAGAGACAGCGAGCATCCGGTGTACCAGGCATTGTATGGGACGTGCCCTCCACCATTCCCCTGATGTCCCTGTCCCTCCACTCCACTCCCCTCAGCCTTCTCCCCCTGCCTGGTGCCCACACACCAGCTCACTTTCCCTGGGCTTTGAACTGGGCTTGTCCAGTGAGGAGCCTTCATAGGCTTTATAGGGCATTGTGGTAATTCATGTTGCTATCCATGTAATTATGTGGTACTCTGCTGAAGGCCACAGCCCATAGCAGGCAGTGACCCCACTTTCTCCATGTCTAGCTTCCGAGAAGCACGTTGTCCCTTCATCCTTTCAGACCTGGTGGGGGCAGGATGGCAGCAGCACTTCACTGTTACCACTTCTCGGGGGCTACCCCAGCCCCAAGGGTCTCCTTACACTCTAAAAATTTTATAAATACTCCTCTCATTAAACTCCACTCAAATTATCTAATCTGGGGATTCTGTTCCCTTCTGAGACTGTGACAGAAATATCAAAACCTTACCTCCCTCTTCCAAGGCCAGCACATTTCCTTCAGATTTCAGAATCAAATTATTACCTGCATGTTTTCAGCATGGTCATTTGGGGATAATAAATGTATAAAGAACCTAGCTCCAGTTCCAGAAAGTGCTTATTTACAATGGTGCTCTTGCTGCTGCTGGCAGCGAAGACAAATAAAATAACATTAGTGGCTGACATGTTCCTATTCAATGCTACCAGATACTCTCCACAGTTGGGCTTGGTTCTTAGAATAAATCAAGAAGTTGACATGTTCCCATGCCAGTGTTGAATATATCAGCTACCAAGATGAGAAAACTCTTGTCATGCAACTACAGAGTCCCCACCCACTACCTCACTGGCTGAAGATGCTGACTCAAATGACCTTTACTCAGTTTGGCTTTTCTGGTCCCCAGTTTAACATTTCTTTTGGTTGTTTTTGTCTTTATTCTTACCACTGTTTTACTGCTACATGTTCACAGTGCATAATGCTTACATTCCTTGTGTGGGGTTAGCACATGTACATAACATATTTTATTTCTTTTTTTTCATCCCCTTCCCCTCTGCTTTCTCTCCTTTCCATCACGTGATCTCCTTCCTATTTGAAAAAATTCTATCTCCCTACTTCCTATTATCTATCTTTTATTGTGCTCTTTATGAGTAATTTGGATTTTTCATATGAGAGAAACCAAGTAATATGTAAGCAGTGTGTCTGATTTATTTCACTTAACATTATGACCTCAAAGTGTGCCCGTTTTCCTACTGACTCAAGTTTATCCTTCCTAATGGCAGAGCCATGCTTCACGGAGTATAATATCACCTTCTCTTTATCTATTCATCTGTTGATGGAAATATAATCCAATTCCAAGATTTAACTATTATGAGTTGTGCTGCTAGAAACATGGGTATTTTTGTATCATTGTAACATGATGTCATTTACCCTTTGGGAAAGTTACCTGGCAGGAAGAATAACTGGGTCAAATGGAATTTCTAGTTTTAGCTTTTGAGAGATCTTGATACTGATTTCCTTAGCACATGTGCTAGTTTACAATAGCAAGTTTAACATTTCCTATCCCACTTCCCTGCTTTATCTCAGTCTTCAGCATTTAGCATCATCTAACATACTGTATGTGGTTTTTTTCCTGTTATCTTGCTTAATGTCAGTCTCAGCCCTAGTTGAACAGGAGCCCCATGAGGACAGCATTCTTTGTTTTACTCACTGCTTTATCCTAGCACTTAAAATGATTCTTGGCACATAGTATATCTTCAATAAATATTTTTAAATTAATGAATGAGAAAGGTAGAATTCAGAGCCAGTTCTGTCTTACTTGAAGGTCTTTGTCTTTCTACATCCTTCTTAGTCACATTCAATAGAAGTAGCTGACAGTCTCAAACAGAAAAGATAATAGCACATTTGTGTACTGGGCACAACCATTATGCAATCTACTATGACTATAATGAGCTAGCTAATGAGAGAAAGTAAAACAAGACTCACATTTTTTGTTTTCGAAAATATGTTTACCAGGCCATCCAGACGTGGTAAGTCTGTGTGGGCTTTGACAGAAGTGAGGTGCCACTTGGAATGCCAAAGAGAAGACTATTAAGCAATAATTTTTGGTACAATAGCAGCCACCCATTGTAGACTTAGTGCAGGTGCTCAGAGAGTGAATGGGAGCTTTCTTCAGGACCAGGGAAGACACAGTCATGCAAGCTGAACAAGTATGGCCTATAGGAAGCCTGGTTCTGGAAAGGGCAGATAATCTGAAATTGAACTTACTTATAATTTAATGCTCCCTTTTCCTTGTTCTTTAGGTGCTTTATTCTTCATTTCCTATTGAAAGAGGGAAGGAAATAGTGACTGAATAGGTTGATGTAAGAAGTGCAACAGTAAGTTGGAAAGGTCATGCTTTCCCATTCATACCAAGCATAGCGTCTTAGACCATTTTCTGCTGTTAAATCAGTATACCACAGACAGGGTAATTTATAATCAAATACACTTACTTATCCTGGAGATTGGGAAGTCTGATTCCAGGGTGCTAGGGTTCAGGGAGAGCCTTTTTGCTGTTTCCTCCCATGGTAGAAGGCAGAAGGGCAAAAGAATAGGAGAAAGACTTACTTTCCTAACAAACTTACTCCAGAAATAAGACCATTAATCCATTCATGAGGGTTCTAATCACCTCTTAAAGGTCCACTTCCTAACACTGTCACAGTGGGGATTAAGTTGCTACCATACCACCTGGGTTTAACTGCGGCTCCACCATTCACCTTGACTTTGGGCAGGTTACTTAATCTTTCTAAGCTTCAGACTCTTTGCTTATATAATTGAATAGCAATAGTATTCATTTCATTGTTGTAAGGATTACAGGAGATAATTCTTACACCAGGCTTAGAAAAGGTGCCCAATAAATAAGTGCTCAATATTATAGTCACACTACACTAATAATTTGAGTAAGGTGCTAAAGGAAGTTGCCATTTTCTCCAGCACTCAGTCTCGTCTTACAGAAAAGAATGGTTTTGACAACAGCTCTCAGAGATTTCCCCTGCACAGGGGACCTCAGATATCACCATATGACCTTTTATTTTCATAGGAAGAAGACAGTAATAAAAGACTGGACTATTGGCTCTGGTTCTTAAGCACCAAGCTCTCTGGGTATCCATCCCCAGAGAAAGGCTCCATATTGTACAAAGTTTTCTCAGAGATTATGACTGCTGTTTTGATTTCTATTAAAAATATGTTGAAACTTGCTTTTCCATGTCCCAAATGAGATAGAAAAATTATGAGTAACTGCCACAAAGGACCCATAATTAATTTCCTGAAAGAAAAAATAAAATGAATCTGAAAAGCTCCCCCTGAGAAAATGCAGTCTACCAAGCTCACGAGGCCCACCAGGCTCATTTGTAATGTATGAACACTACCTCTAATTTCTGCCTTCAATAATCTACATATTAGCTGCTAGCCACATGAGGTTACTTAAATTTAAACTGATTAAACAAAAAAGTTCTTGGTTTGTATTAACCACATTTCTAGTGCTCAATAGCCATCTGTGGCCACTGGATGCCAAATTAATGCACACGGAGAATGCTTCCAGCATCACAGAAAGTTCTATTGATCTACCCATACTAGTGATGGCGAACCTCTTAGAGTTTTCAGTGATGACAAATAGCCCACTGCAGCACATGAGCTGCCTTGAATTTCATGAAGGAAAAAAAAAAAACATTGCAAAATCCCATCAGCTAAACACACAGTGTTGTTGAACCTTCCTGGCATGATGATTTAATCACACACACATACACACACACACACACACACACACCTAGATCCAAGTGAGAAATCAAGTTTGCATTTTGCCAAATCTTAAAATACTGACTCAAATTTTCCCCCAAGTACCATTTTACTGTTAACCGGTAAGTCAAACACACACAGCATCTTATCTAAATATCCTGATGAAACAGTCAGCCTTATCAAAGATTGAAACCTTATGTTTTAACTAGAGTGGAGAGGCATCTAGAGACCCTCATCCTGAAGAAGAGGCCCAGAGTGGAGAACCACCTGGGTGAGTTTCCTTAAATAAGAGCAAGTACCTCTATTTTGGCTAAACCTGGCCCTGTCTCCATGTACTGATATGTGTACAGAGCTGGCTAAGCTAGTTCCTTTTCCCTTCAATTGTCTCTAAGCAAGGTAAGTAGGACTAGCTGGAATGCTGATGCATAATCTTTGAGGCTAGGTGACAGTCAACTGTGTCTTCTAATGTCTCCCTAAACATGATTGAGCCAGGAAGAATGGCAGAGCCAGGGCTTTCAACTGGGTTCAAGCCTCAAGATAAGAGGCTATGACTTCCCAGGGTGGAAAAGTTTGCACATCAAATGCTAAAGCACCAGCCCTAAAACATTAAATGCTGCCTCAGTTGTGTTATGCAGATTGGTCTTTCTGCATATCCTTCTCACTATGTGTTGCAGAGGTGCTTTCTGGCCTCCTAGTGAGTCTACCTCACAGTATTCACATAAATCCCACCATTCTCACAGTCACCCGTCCTTTGACCACTCACTCTTTCATGAATTAATAAAATCTAGGTTAGGCCCTGGGTTGAGGACTTTGTTCCGATGAGCCTTCATACTAGCCAGACTTAGGACTCCCTTGGCTCTCCATAATTATCAATATGCCTTAGTGTATTTACTCTCACCATGGGCTGCACTGGAAGTAGTACACTGGGATTCCAATAACTTTTCCATGGGATTACAAATACAAACTTCCTGAACCACAATGAGGACAGAAAAGGGATCACTAGAACCCTGACCCTAGAAACCTGTGTGTATCCCATGATCCACACGGCACCCTGTGTTCCTTTCCCTCATTTTCTTCTGCCCAAACACATTCTCTTAGCATTTTTTTCTACTCCCCTTGTTGCTCCCAATCTCTGACTTAAGTTGTTTCTTGTTCTCAGTCATCCCAGGCTTAAATGATGGACAGGCAATTGGGGGAGAAGGTGCTGGAAGGTCCTTAGAACTATGGGTAGAGAAGGACAGAATCAGAAACCTCTATGACAGTCTGATTGTAGGGCCCAGAACTCTTAAGGACCAATCAAAAATTTGTGTGGAAAAAAAAAAACTCTCATCAGCATTTTCCTAGTGTCTTATCATATAGGCATCTCTGTCTCCTAATCACGAGGTACATTTTTAAATGCTCTCTTTTACTGCTTTAGTCCCAGTAGTCAAGCTCATTAAAAGACTTGATTTGTCACATTAGCAACCTTGGATAAACCACAGACTCACCTAGATAGCCTGTGTATTTAGTACTAAATAAAATGACAGAGGGTGCTGAGTTAAGCATGAAGAGTCTGGATTGTGTTTGTTGGCTGGCTGGCTGATTGGTTGGTTAGTTTTTGAGACAAGATCTCACTGTGTACCCAGATTAGCCTTGAGTTTACAAGCTCTCTTGCTTCAGCCTCCCAAGTTCTATGTGTGAAGAATTTTAAACTATTCAAGCAAACAGGACTCTCTTCTTTGCGAACACAGTAAGTTAAAAGCAAGGTGGTCACCCCACAGTACTGAAAGGACCAGTAAACTCCCAAAGTCAATGTGTATGAAGTTCTTTACATTTGAGTGTCCCTCCTGTTCCCCTTTTGCACTGCATTGGCCTTGGGTACCTTGTGCCCACACCATGCTGCCTCTGGTTCTGGAAGAAGCCCAGCCATTTTCAAAAACTGCAAAGCTGTGGGAGCCAAATGAAATTTGACTAGAAGCCCAGATATAAAGCCACTCAGTTGAAGAGGAAGGAGGCCCCATCTGGCCCTTTAAAGTCTGAAAGGAAAGTGAGGTGAGGTTTCCAGAGCATCGTTTGAGTTTCACTGTGCCTGATGTACTCACTGGAAAGCCCGTATTAGACATTTTAGTGTCAAGGATACTTGGACTAGGGAAAGTTACCATATATTGCTTGCAAAAATTTATAAAGGATATTAGAAGTCTCACCTCAAGGACCAAACAAGCTCAAGAACCCAAAATGAAGAAGAACTGTGCATCTGCACGTTTATCATTTTGCATCTGCACCCATGCAAAAGGAAGAGTCCTGTGTGGCCTGAGTGTTGTTTAGTGGATTATTGCTCATGTTTTTGTTTATGTGGTATGAGAGGCCTTCAATTTGCATATAGACAAAAGCCAGTGGGGCCAATAAATGACCCCATGGAAGCTTCAGAATAAACAAATATCTTATTTTCAATTTACTGAACATTTTATAAATTATTAAAGGTTATTGCCCTTAGTTTTGTTATTTTAAAATGTATAATATTTTGTTGCTGGTGGAGAAAAAAGATCTTGGCATTAAGGGCAATGGAGGTGAAAAGAAAGAAAAATATCCATGAGACTTTTTGATGTTCTCAGAGGTGGCTTCTGTGACCCAAAAAGAAAGATTAGGGGCTTTCCTGCTTTCCTTCACACTTCAAGTTACAACTTAAAAGTTGTTGTCCTTTTTAATGTTTCAATTTATAAACCTTATTAGTTATATATCTACTAGGTTTCAATAATCATTTCTGGGTTTTTCTAAATTAATAAATAATCTTTTAACTATTTAAATTGTATTTATAATTTTAACATATTTGATTTGGAGACTTTAATTTTTGGGATATAAAACAAACTTTATCATATATTTACATACCCACTAGTTAAATTCAACAAGTAATTTAAATATCCACAAAATACTCACTAATTTATCCACTAATGAAACAACTAAACTCAATTTTTTTCCAATTATCTCATTATTACTTATAATCCAAGTGACATTATTTTATTCCTCTGAGATCTAAATCAATCAGCTCTTTCTAAATTGAAACCACAATTTGCCATGTAACTTAAAATGCCAAGTTCTTAAATGCTGAAAGCACTTAAAGTACTCTGAAATACAGGTTATTCTAAACTTCACATAAAAGAACAAATAATTTGGAGCTTATGCATTTCATCATTTCCATATTTAATTTAATTTAATTTAGGAAGCAACTATTAACCCAGAACACAATAAAGATTTTGTCCCAGGGCATGGAGGTTACCGCTTGCAGAGCAGAAGCTCCCATTGAGAACCCAGAATCTGATCCTTTAACTTAATCCTAATAGATTGCATGAAGCCTGTGCCCTAGTAATAGTGATTGTAAAAAAGTCTGATAGATTTGAAAAATAGTAGGTATTGTAGACCATGTTCCTGAGTTTAAATCGTGTCATTACCTAATTCTCCTATTTGTCATGGGAAATCTTTAACTCCATTAATATTACAACTCATGTTTACATTGCTTTGACTCTCCTACAAAAGTCATTTTATTTAATTCTGCTTGTCTTGAGTATTAGTCTACTTAGCTGCAAATAAAATCATACTGATCAAAAATAAAGTTTTAAAGGGCTATGACAATAAAGTGGAAAACCATTTTCTTATAACCACGGGATTAAACACAACTTTATACAGATACTCAGAGCCCAAATAATAATAGGGATATAACATAATCACAGATGAAGTAAATCACTAAAAAGTTAGGTAACTAGCACTCTTCATGATCATTTAAACTAGGGTGTATCATCTGGAAAAGTTTAATTCTGGATGCATCATGAATTACCAGAAACTCAATTTTGTAAACACTGCTAAATATTTAGCCACATAAATTTATAGCACTGTCACCTGATCCTGATTAAATCCAAAAGGAAAATCCTCTTGGTTGTTTTTAGAAAATCAAGGTCACTATTTAAAGTACAGAACATTCCAATTTTTTGTCACAAAATGATTTCAATAGAAAGCATACATTTATGTTATTAAAATGTGTTCACTGTACTCATCTGCTTATCCGTGTATATTAGTGACTGCTTTTATCCAAAACGACCATAGTTTAACACAGTACTCCAAGTTCAGTTCACAGTTCTGCATAGAATAGTCCAGTGGGAAAGGGTTAAAGCCTACCCTGTGCTGTGATTTGAAAACCCATGGCTCAGGTCCTGTGTCCTTCTTCAGTTTAATCCTCCTTGTTGTCAGCAAATGAGGGTAGGGAGATAACACAAGTAACTCTGGAGAGGCCTTTATTATGTGGCCTATCTTCCCTTGCCTGCATCCTGTTGGCCAGAACTAAGCCACATGGCCTCACCTAGCTGCCAGAATATCTAGTGGACCAGGAGGAAAATAGCACATGGCAGACACTTTGTCAGTGTCCTCTAGTTTATAGCATATAGCTTTATGTTTAGTGTTTTGTTCCATAATAATTAGACAAAAACCTTGACCCCAATGTAAATCAATCTCAGCAAAGAAAAGCTGGTATAATTTTATTATGCAGGAAGGTCACACCACAGCAAGAAAATGTGCTTAACTCCTGTATCACTTAACCTCTAACAAGCCCTGTTCTCATGACCCCTTACAAGTTGAGACTGTCTGCAAATGAACAGATATCAAATTACAATGGTTAATTGATAAAAACTCATCTCTACATGAAACTCCATACAGTTTACTAAGAAGGGAAGTTATGATGGCTTCTGTTTGGGGGATAGAACTTTACCAGTGTGAAGAATAAAGGTGTGAGAGAGGAAAGACATGAAGCCTACTGCAGACTTCCAGGTAAGAAACACTGCAGATCTGAATCTGGCCAGGAAATGGAAACAGGAAGCACGCGTGAGATTGCAGAGACATTCCATGGCAATAGAGGAGACATCGGAAGGTTTGTATTATAAGATGCTAGGAAGATACAATCTTGTTAACTGAGATGGGGAGCTCTCCAAGAGAACTGAAAGGAGGAGTACTAAGCTACGTCCTCAACCCTTTTTATGTTTTTATTTGAGACAAGGTTTTGGCAAGTTGCCCAGGAACTTTTGATCCTCCTGCCTCAGCCTGCCATGTAGCCATAATTATAGGGATATGCTACCATGGCTGGATGTTTCATTTATTTTTACCACCAGCCTACTGTTTGGGAAACAAGCTTCATAGGACTTTTTTCAAGAATTTACACACATTTTAAAATGTAGTATTAGTGGTTGTAAAATCAAATAGTGACAGAAATGAGACCAAAAGAGTTCATACTACTTTCATCCAGAAGTATAATCCTTCATGTATTGGGTTCATTTTGCAGGTATAATTATTGATGATGTGCTAAAACTAGTGTATATTGTCTGTGGAAATATACTGACTCAATTAGATGAAGCTTGCTGCACATTTTGTATAAAAATTAAACATGAATAAATCATTAGTCCATTTCTACAGATAATAAACTATAATTAAATGAAACTATCAAAACTTCAGTGGAATTTTCATATCAAATGTATGAAATAAATGCAAGACCAAGAGAATTCTTTGAAAGAAAGAACATTAAATTTAAAACCTGAAAGAAGCAGTTGTTAAGCATTTCACATAAAAGCAGTTTTGCCCGCTTCTTATACAGCAGTAGTTGAGATTGCTAAGATCAAATACATTTACAATTGCCAAGAGGTGAATGTGAAACTGTACCAAAGATGTTGGCTTAAAAATGTTCTATGATACTGGGAAAGGAGGCAGCTGAAATGCCTCTTTCCAGAGAAACTGTAGCTCAACATATGTGAAGATTGGCTAATGATATGCAAGACTAAATCACAAAAAATAAAACTAGCAAAAAAATTTTATTGCAATTAGATAGACGCACAGATGTTACAATCAAACTTTTTACTATATGTATGACTTAAGCATAATTGTTATAGGACAAAGTAATTCTTTTCTTTTTCTTAGACTTATGTCCAATAAACACATCTGTGAACTATAAAGGATTATATTGTCCATAAATGTGTCTGGAGTTTGGGGTTTTGTGTAGGATTATATTCTGATGGCACAGCTGCAGACTGTTACCAAGATGTAACCTCATGCCAGAGTGTAAATCAGCAGTCTGCTTTCTTCATTGAGAGAGAAGTGAGCCAAACTAAGAAATTTGTGGATCTGAAATTCCTTTCTTTCACAGAAAGTTCATTTAAATTGTTTTATAATTGTATAGGGTTAGTTGTTGGTATTAGCTACTAAAAAGAGATCAAAGATGAACTTTGCTTCACGTACTATATAAAACTTTAAATGAGTAACCTGAGTTTGCTGATGTACTCGTAAACATCTTCTACTCTACAAAACATTCCAGAGATTGGTTTCCCTTCCATGCACAGAAAGAGTTGAGGTGCATTTTGCTTCCTGTAAGTGGTGCCTTTTCCTTTGACTTAACCAAAATTGGAGAATTAACAAGCGACCTTATCATGTTAAAATCCTTAAATGTTGATATGATTTTGTTCATAGTGTGTACATAACCATCTAATATGAGGAGATTCTATTTTATTGATAAATTTTTGTGTATTAACTGACCATGGAACAATCAAAATTTAAGAAGGTAGTAGTGAATGCCTGTGTTAATTATCTGTACACCTACATTCAATGTTGATTTTTCTAATTTTTCCCTCTTTTTATATTTGACCTGACTATAGATATCCAAATATAATTTTATATAATTAAATATAAAATGTAATTTTACACATTATGTCTAATAAGAAAAATGCAAGTCAGTTATACTATTAGCATCTCTTAGTTCATCAAAAAGAGAGGTTTGTGCTAATATTGATGGAGACATTTTTATACCCTTATACTCTGAGAAACTACTTTAAAGATAACCACAATGTATTAACTATTGTGATTCTATTATTTTGTTATGAAACCCTGTTTTACCTTTTTTCCATAAAATATATAAGAAAAGAAAGAATCTAACAATAACAACATGGAGTTGTTTGTTTTTGGGCTTTTTGCTGTTATTGTTGTTTTGCCTTTTTAAGGCAGGGTCTTGCCATGCAGATCAGGCTTGCCTTGAACTCACTTTGTAGCACAGGCTGGCCTCGAACTCGCAGCAGTCTTCCCACCTGAGTCTCCCAAGTGCTGGGATGACAGGCAACCACCACCACACCTTGCCCAATATGGAGTTGTATATTCTGTCTTTTGTTTTCATTTCATTTCTCTGGTAATTCATTTTTATTATAACAAGTATTGATCTGTAATAGATTGGAAGTGAACAGAAGAGGGAAAAAGTACCTTTTGACATACAGAAAACTGATTCAGGGGATCAGTATAGCACAAGGGGTCCATGGGAGAAAGGAGACAGGCCTAGCAAGAGCCCACAGCCTGGTTCCTGAAGGGTCTCAAACCCAAAGGCCCTGCTCCCTCTCCCCTAGGAGTACACGCCCAGCATGGACAGTGCTGTGCCACCAGCGAGCAAAGCTCAAAGTCCAAGTGTCTGAGTAGGCATAGATAGAGCTTGGATGTGCAGATAGCATGTACAAAAGTCCCCCGGCAGTGGGAAGTGGCAAGGAAGGAAGCAGCCCAGGGCCTGAATGCCAGCTTGAACAGGGCCACCATGTTCTAGTGCAGACTACATAGGATTCAGAATTCCTAAATCTGAACCAGATTATTAAGAAGATATATTTTTCAAGGGAAGATGATAGCTTCATTTATAGCTTTTTAACTCTAGACATCTGGAACATGGGCTCCCAGTTGTGCCCTCTAAGCCCCTACTAACCTTAGGGAAGAACTCACCCAGGAGTAATACCAAAACCAGAGCTACAGGTTCAACAGACAGCAGTATGGAAGGACATCTGGAGAGGCAGGAGCGTGTAAAGAGGGCAAGTCCCACACACAGATAAGCTGGTTCAGATCCCACAGCAATCACTGGTGAGCTGCAGAACTTTGGGATGTCTTCTTTCTGTGTCTTGATGTTCTCATCTGTAAAATGGGGATGCTGACAGCATCTACCTTGTGGACTGATTTCAGACCTAAATGAGTTCATCCATATGAAGCACTTAGATCAGCCTGGCACATGTAGAGTGAGCTCATCAGTAAAGAAACAGTGAAATTATTGGAGTAGGACAAAGTGCAAGAATAAAGGTGCTCAACTGAGAGGTAAAGGGAGGGCAGAGAGAGCATCCCCAGGAGAGAAGATCCCTAGCACAGCCAGGGTGCTTAGCAGGTGATCGCTGTGGTAAATATGGACGGATCTGAGAAGACCATTAAGAAGGAGACAGAGAAGCACTTAGCACACTGAACGCAACAGAAAGATCAAACAAGGGAATTTCTTATGAAAACCTGGATTCGCAAGCAAGATAATATCCTTAAAAGACAGTCCAACCTACAGTAAGTCAGATTGTAATAAAGAGTGAGTGAACAGACACTTTTCTTTAGTAACGCTAGTGGAAACCACTCTTCTTTAAAAAGTTCACAGAGAATGAGAGATAAAGGGTAGCCTGAGGGAAGATCTTTCATGTTAGAGGACGCACAGGCAGACTTGTTGCTATGTGGAAGGCGTGATTAATGGAGCAAAAATTAAGAAAATGAGAGAAGATGGAATCTTTAAAAAAGGACATAGTGGTCAGTCTTACCATCCCTGAGGTGAAAGGAATAAGAATAAGGATGTAGAGGAATTTGGACAGGTAAAAAGTTGAAGTTCTGAAAGTTCATATGAAAGAACTTGAATTGCTAGAAAAACAAGGAAACATAGTTGACTGGTAGGTGCATATTTACTCTACCCATCCTGGCTCACTCATTCCGGCCCTTGTCTAGCTTGTCTTCTTATGTAGTAGTGCAATGGTTGGCAAACTAGTGGGGGCCACCTTCAGCCCACAGCTTGATATTTACAACCTGTGAGCTGGGAATTTTCACTTTTCTATAGTGACAAAATATGCATGAAATTACTGTTTTAATCACTTTTAAGTATACAATTCAGGGGCTGTAACTACATTCTTCCATGCTCATTCATTTCCAGAATGTCATCATCCCAGAAAGAATTTCTGTATCTGTAAATGCTGACGATCCATTTCCCACCTTGTTCTATCTCTTGGTAACCTCTAGCTACTTTCTCTCTATATTTGCAAATTCTAGGTATCTCATAAGTGGAATGATATAATATTTGTGCTTCTGTGTCTGCTTTATTTCACTTAGCACATTTTCAAAGTTTACTCATGTTGTAGCAAGTATCAGAATTTAATTTTTAATGGCTGAGTAATAGTTTATTATCTGTGTAGACCATATTTTGCTTATTTATTCATCTGTGGATAGACTTAGGTTTTTTCTTCCATCTTTTGCCTAATACAAATACTGTTGCAATGCACATAGGTATACAAACATCTGCTCAAAGTCTTGCTCTCATTTCTTTTGGATACTTGTGCATACTTGGAAATAGAATTAATAGATCTATGGTGATTCCATTTTTAGTATTTTGAGTAATCAGTATATTGTTTTCCAAATTAGATGCAGCATTTTACTTTCCCACAAATATTTCACAAAAGTTCCAAATTCTCCATTCCCTCACCAACAATTATTATTTTCTGTTTTTTAAAAGCTCAGATAGCCATTAGTAGCCATTGCAATGAGTATCAAATTATTTCATACTGTGGTTTGATTTGCATTTTCCTAATGGCTAGTAATATTGAGCTTGTTGATGATTGTATATCTTCCTTTTTTATTTAAGGGAAAAGTCACAAAAAACAAAAACAAAAAGCAAAAGACACAAACAAACAACAACAACAAGCCCAATACAATAACAGTATAGGTTTACAAAACAAGATGATAGGAATTTGACAATGGTTATAATATTGCATATTGTTACTTCAAAAGAGTTCCTTAGACTACCACATATAGACATGTAAAATTCATCTAATCATATGAGTATTAACAGTTCTTTTCTAAGAACTAATACAATTAGTAGTAGAGTCATTTTAGCTATCTGATTATATATATATATATATATGCAAAGTTATGTCTTTTTGATTGTATATCTTCTTTGGAGAAATGTTTATTCAAGTTTTTTGCCCAATTCTTAATCAGGTTGCTTTGTTGTTGCTGTTGTTGAGTTTTAGGGGTTCTTTATTATTCTGGATAGAAATCTTTTACCAAATGTATAATTTGCAAATATTTTCCCCATTCTATTTCCTTTTAACTCTGCAACCACATTTATGAGAGTTTATGTAAGTTGTCATGTAAACTTATGTATATGAATCATGTATATTAGATGTGAGCTATCTAACATTCCTTTTCTAAACCTCTGCCTGCTCAATAGCTATAAAAGTCTCTTGGTCTGCAACCAAGAACACAGGCTAATGCATTCAGTAAAGATAATTACATTATACTCAATAATTTTTCCTCACAAGATAGTGTTTTCTGAGAAAACCTCTATTCTAATAGTGATTTTCTACATTTGTTGCCCATAATCTTCCAATATCTGTAAAACTGATTTACTGGTGTTTATATATCACAAGGAGGGATACGATGGCAATTGTATTTTAGTAAAAAGGAGTCAAAATTTAGACACAAAAAGATAAGAAATCATCACTGAAAGAGCACAATTAATTACAAGAACTTTATTCTCCAGGCGCTTGATTTTATTGCAACTGAAAGAAAAATCAAGACATATCTGAGAAAATTAAAACCCAAGAGTCTAACTTCACACAGCAGAAATCCTATTTTTCTCATGAAAGGAAGACTATGTGTCATGGAAGTGATTGTTGATAGAAACTAACTGGGCAGAAAAGGAAAGAAGTAGTAATTCAGAACTCTGATCTCAGTTATTCCACATTCATGCTGAATAAATTACTTCATCCAAAGCCATCCTATTTTTTCCAGTCAATGATTACACTCTTAAAAAAACAAACCACTCAAAGTGGAATGTTTCCTTTATTGTTATTTATGCTTGCTTTCCCACACAGTCACTGGGTGACTTATAGTGACCTCATCACAAAAACAAAAGTCTGTACATGAACTCTGCCCAGGAATGTCATTCAGACCCCTCCATTTTCTTGTATATGATTTATCTATCATTAGAGATTTTTACTTTTCCTCCCTTTTTTTTTTCATTTTTTTCTTCTTAACAAGACATACCGGTCTTTTCAAGAAAAAACAATCTGTCCTGTGTTCAGCACTCCCATCAAAAAACAGTTTTGTTTTTTTCCAATATTACTTTATGTGAGAAAAGTTGGAAGAAAAATGAAGAAAATTTAAACCAGAATTGTTAAAAGAAAAAAAAAAGACAAACCACATGCATTCTGCAAGCTGATAAGATGATTCTTGGGAACAATAAAAACTGATAAAGAAGCAGGGATAGAAAGTAGATAGACAAGTACCAAGTGAAAAGATGAAAGAAGATAAAAGGTCTTTTCTAAGCAAAGGCCAGCCTCACAGAGCTAAGGATACTCCTCTTGGAATCCACACCCAGTGCACTGTGTCACCTGGAACATCACCTTTTGTAGGCAAAGAATGCCCTGTGAAATCACTCAGTAGCTAATTACAAGCACATCAGGCATCTGAGAGATAATTAACTGCTTGCCCTTCATCCTCAGCCTACAATTAGACAACCATAGGTGCAATTATTTGTGTAAATTATTGCGGCTAGAGAACTACCTGCATTGTGAAAGGGAAGTATAATTGGATCTTCTTTTAATAAGCTAATGTTTAAGATGTAAACAAGCATGTAATTTGATTAGCACAAAGACACCTATAACTTTTTAAAATTGCATTTCTGTATTCAACAGCCATTTTCCCTAGCCTATTTGTGGGACTTCCTGGAGCATCACTTGCACAGCGTGACCATAATTAAACTGCAAATAAGAAATGCCACATCACAGATGAACAAACCAGAAATGCTTCAGACCTCATGAGTACTCACAGCCAACACAGAAGAAGCACAGATAAGATTTAGAAGTTGAAGAATAGGAAGTATTGTATTCTGCTTGAATGACAGAGAAACCAACCAATAATGCTGAGCACAGTGCCTGACAGACAGAAAATACTCAGCTACTACTTCCAAACAGATTCTGGGTTGAATTTCCCCCTTGGTACTGGATGATTTTGGTTTGGTTTGGTTTGGTTTGGTTTTGGTTTTTTGCTATTTGCCTGTACTTTCTTGTGGGCTATTGGATGAAAATGCTCTTGGCTTTTACACTATTTATTTTACTCAGCATATTTCTTGTTTTGATGGTAGAAAACCAATTCAAATTAGTTTTAGTCAAACCAAATAACTGGTCAACAGAGGGAAGCTCTTAGCTGGCTTCCCTCCCTTTCCTCCATCTCATGGTCCACTTCCCTCATTTGGATATTATCTCTATAATAGGTAGGTATTCTCCCCGTGGAAGGAGATGGAAGCTTCTGGCTCCTCAGCCACATTGTTGATGTTTGATCTGGTCTCATCACCTATCTAGAGAAAATTACTTAAATTCTTTGAGTCTCAGTTTTCTCATCTGCAAAATGGGGGTGATAATAATAGTACTGCTCTAGAAGGTAGTTATAAAGATTAAATAAGATAATACACACAAGCTACTCATACATAAAATACCTGACACATAAAATATGCTCAGTATAAACAATTTTGGACAGAAACTGATTAGATAAGCCTTGAAGGTGTTTATGTCAGGCCACCCGGGAGATGCTGTCCAGGCATTATCTCAGTTATGTTTCCCCACAACCACATGATGTAGGGGTGTCTTGATTACTTTTCTCTAATTGCTGAGGCAAAATACTTGATGCCCAAAATGAAAGAAGGAAAGGTTTATTTAGCTCACAGTTTTTGGAGGTTCCAGTCCATACTCCACTGGCTCCCAGGCAGGGTGGCATGGCTAAGGAACAGCTCTTCACAGTGGACACAAGCAATGAGAGTGAAAACGGCAAAAGTGAAAACTATGCCTCCTTCCCTCCCTTATATTTTGTGCTGTCAACCTGCCCCTGGGTGGGTGCAGCACTCACACCACCAATCCCAGCGCTAGACAACAAACCAATCACAAACACACTAGACTCAGCCACCTTAGAAAGGCCTGCCCACCATGACCACATGAGACTTTAGGGGGACACTTAAACACAAACTATAACATGGGGTCACTTTTATTCTCACTTTACAGGTGAACAAAACAAGTTTAGAGAAGTTTAATACTGAGAAAGCAAGGTAGCAATATTTTTTGTGGAGAATGAAGAGTAAATATTTTAGGCTCTGTAAACCAGATGTTCTGTGTCACTACTCAACCTGTCACTGTAGAGTGAAAGCAGCAATAGTCAACATGTAAACAAAGGAACATGATTATGCTCCCAGAAAACACTTGTCACAGGTAATGACACTTGAATTTTCATGTGTCACAAAATATTATTTTTCTTTTGATTTTGTTTCAGTCATTTAAAAATGTTTAAACATTCTGAGTTTATGAACCATACAAAAATAGTAGTAGGCTAGATTTAATCCTTGGACTTGTTTGTTGAGTCCTGTTTTGGTGCTTTACCAAGGCCACATAGTTAAAATGCAGATCCCAGCATCAGGTCCAGGAGTGGATCCCTGTGGGGATTTCCTCCATTCAGACTGCTGTGGGGGTGGTCAGAATGACTGTTAGTGGTCCCTTTCATCTCATCTTGAGGCTCTCTAGATGCCAATCTTTTACCCAGACTGAGTCTCTGAGAAAGAAAAGATATAAGGAACTAGATATGCTAACAGGGACTCTCTGTAATGTCTAAGCAGCTATCTTTTGGGAGATCTTTCTTAGCACAGTTGTCTTCTAGGGCAGATTTCCCCACTACTCTTACTGGGTCTGCCAGTCCTCTAAAGTTAGGAAGCTGGTGTATAAAATCTTATCAGAGGAATGGCCTGTGTTCTTATGAGGGATGCTTCATGCTAAAGGAGCACAATGGGCAAGACTTGGGCCCAGGTGAGTCCTGGATCTTGGCAATGCTTTTCTAGCCCTGTATTTGGGGTCTTATTTATCCTCTCTATCTTTCCCAAGATCTGGGGCAATAGGCTGTATGTAGATTTTAATTTTCAATGATCGTGTCACCCCTTGAACTACCGATGCCATGAAGGCAAGTCCACTGTCGGATCCCATGCTCAAAGGGAGGCCACAACAGGGAATGATTTCTTCTACCAGCCATTGTGTTACCTCTTAGACCTTTTCAGTTTGGCAAGGGAAATATTTTATTCAGTTGGAATAGGTGCAAACTATGACCAAGAAGTAGTGAAAACCTTCACATTTGGGTAGTTCTTTGAAATCAGCTTGAATATCTTCAAATGGTGTTGACCCTACTTTTTGGACTCCTGCTGAACTCCCCAGGCTTACTTTGGGGTTTTCTGTTTTGTCAAGGCAGTCATCTGGGGAATGCAGAAATACAACCAAGCAAAATTTTTAGGTTTGTTTTTTTCTAAGTGGGTGGTCTCTGGAGTATCTGTACTAATTGAGCCTGGAGTGGGGGGCACCACAATTAACTATGGGAGCTGATTCATACTAAGTGAACTTCTATGAATCACTGGTCCTGGCTGAGGCCTGTAGTGTCCTGTGAGGCCAGAGATACCTCAAAAGGCAAGATAAGGCCACAGCTGTGGACATCTGGCTCAAACATCAATTAAGGAGATAGAGACTGCAGCTTCAGGAATTACTCCTATAGTCTCACTCCTACCGTGTCTTCATAAGACAATTCTACTGAATTGACTTGATTCATTATTTGGAGACATCCCTGAAGTGACTCCCAAGGTCCTGCTCATTGCCTGTACTTTCCTCAGTTCCCCGCCCTTTGTTGTTGGACCTAATAAAAATGGGAGGTCCAGAGAAGTCTTTGTCTTAGTCCTCAGAGTCTCAAGCTCAGTTAAAGGATCTTGATCCCCTTGAAGCCCTAAAATCATACCACTTGTCTCATTTTATTTAAGCCTCTGCTGTACACTAGTTTGGGAGATTGGGGATCTAGGACCCGATAGGCACATACATCTAGCTCCCAAGGAACTGTGATAAGTAGTAAAGTGTCTGTTCTCACACTGGTGACCTTGGTCTCATGATCAGCCTTATCATTGCCCAATTGGTCCCCAGATTTTCCTTTCTGGTGCCCTTTGCAATGGACAACAGTGACCTTTTGGGAGCCCAAACTTCTTCTAAGAGTTGAAGAATACCTTGCGGGTATTTGATTTTTTTTTTTTCCTTTTGCTACCTTCCATGATCAGGCCTCTTTTCCTATATAGAGTCCCATGTACATGTAGAGTAGAAAGGCATACTTGAGTTGGTGTAGATATTGTCTTTTTTTTTCTAACTCCAGCGCTTGGGTTAGGAAGATTAATTCTGTCCTCTGTGCTGAGGTTCTTTATAGCAATGGTCAGGATTTTATGACTTGCATTAGGATGACAACCATGTAGCCAGCAAGTTGCTTCCCTTCCTCATCTATATGACTGCTCCTTTACACACAAAACTCTAAATGGGTTGATCTGGTCCAGTAAGTATGGTCATCTGGAGTAGACCTATTTTATGGCCTCTTCACTGTCAAATAAGGGTCCCTCATGTTGGAGGAGAAGGGTGGTTAGGTTGAAGTTGTTGGAAACTTCCATTCAGATAAGAAGGTTCTCACAGAGAAAACTCTGTTACTGGGTTAGGCGCAAATTGGTGGGCTAGTGGTAGCCTTACTGTTCATAAGAGTGACCACTATGTGTGAAACTTGCACTCACAAATCTTGGCCTAGAATCAGCTTGTCAGCTTTCTAAGTCAAGAAAGCAGTTGTAGTGAAAGTTCTCAAGTAAAGAGGCCAACCTGTGCTATCCTATCCACATCTTTTGACAAATAAATTCTGGGTCACTGTGGCCTCATTGACCACTTGGACATCTTGGACCAGGCAATTATCTCCAGTGTCTGCCTCCCTGACTGGATGGTGAGATGTGTTCCAGGGTGATGGACAGGGAACAAGAATCCCATAGGTTTGTAGTCCCTATAAGTATGGCTGAATTCCCCACCCGGCTTCCTGAGGAATCAGGCATTAATGTTGGACATGGCACCCAGCTTGAGCTCTATCTTGACTGAGGACTGATCTATGGCTAGACTAAGCAAGTCTTCCTCCCAGAGTTGGGACCATTGTCCAAGAGAGTCCTGTCTCCCTCAGGGCCTTGGTGTGAAGCCTCCATTTCTCATCCTGAGAGCCTGGTGGGATGGACCTTGGTCTGGTGGTAAGGCAGCCTCAGGCCTGGATTCCAGGGATGCTGAAGGTCTTCAGCTCCAGTGCTGGGTCAGTGTTTCCCATGTATAAGGGGATGACTGTTCTCAAAAGAAGTCCTCCAAGTTGTCTGAGAGAATAGGCAGTTTTGGAGGTGTTTGAGTAAACCACAGTGGCAACCAGAAAGCCCCAAAAGGGGCTCCCTCAACCAAGGGTGGGGGACAAATAACTAGCTACAACCATAATCTATGTACGAAAACTGTTCTGGGTGTCCAAGATCTCCTGCAACAACCTGCCAACCCTCTGAACTAGAGCCCTTTCCAATGAGCCCTAGGCTGGCCATCCAACCTGGAAGGATGGCCATGCTGTCTTACAGAGTGTCCAAAGTTTCTCAGGAGTGACTTTCTGTCCATATCTCCATTAAATCCTGTCTTAAAATTTTTTATTATAACCTCCAAAGGAGTTGGCTTGCTTTGACTCCCTCCCATGACTCATGCCACCCACAAGGAAAGACAACAGCAAGAGACATTAATCACTTCATCTGCCACCAGCCAGTCTCCTTGCAGACATATCTCAGGCCCCTCCTAGCACTGACAGGTCCATGATCCTGACTATCACCAAAGTGCTGCCCTAAGCTGTATGAGGATGGCTCTGGAACAGCAGAACTTGGAACTCCACACCTTGCTTCCACCTTGTGTACCCAAACCAGAGTTAAGAGTGTGATCTCCATCTCATTCACACACTTTCACTCACACACACACATTCCACAAGACTTCCACCCACCAATGGTAGCCTAAATTGCTCTGGTTTTACCAGCCTTTGGCAGCTAGTCAGGGAACACAAGAGGATGCTCAGTCGCTCTGAAGGCCTTTTTAGTGAGTCTCCCTTCAAACTGGAGATTCTATTTCAGATTCCCTTCTAAATCAGGGCCCCTGTCCTTAAAGTGATTCAGACATCTGCCAAATGCCATTTGATCCTCTCTGTGCGAGGCTTCCTCAGACAGCCATCAGGTGCTCTCAACCAGCCATGTGGGGAGAATTCCCACACTGCAGGATATGGTCTCCTGATGTGCCTCAGCAGTTTGAGGTAAGGTTGGATGAACTCCCCACTCTGTTTGTGGGGTAGACAATCTGCCACAGGTGGTTGTGTCAGATACCAGTGCTTCCTGGTCAGAGAACTAAATGAAGCAGGAGACAAATGGGAATCCCAACAAATCACCTGGACATGGAGTAGAAGAACTTTATATGCCAACAATTCCACAAGAGACTCTTGTCTCCAGAGCTCTACATAGTCTTGTTTTATTTTTATACCATTTCTATTTTACAAGGTGTTATGGTTTGTGTCTAAATGTCTCCTCAAAGATTTAAGCAGTTATGGGGAATGGGCTTTTAGCAAGTGACTAAATCTAGAGAATGCAATTGATTCACAGCCCAAGCTGGGATTAAGGGTGTGGCCCTAGGGTGGGTAGCCTGCTTACAACATAAAGGATAGGAAGAGACTTGTCCTCTTTTGGGATGTTGCTTTTGTTGTCTTCCATTGCCATTTAACTGTTGCCCCTCTGCTACATGCTGCCCTTCTTTGAAGATAGCTAATTATTGACTGAATCCTCTACAAATTGTGAGCTAAATAAATTTTTCTTTTTTTAACTTTGGATGTCAGGTATTTTGTCTCAGCAATGACAGAAAAGTAACTAAGACACAGGGCAACATTGTATTGGTGAGCTATTGACAGGTGTGGTTATAGAAGCAGAAATGAAATAGTGGTTAGGAAGATAAGCAGTAGTCAAAATAGAGTGTGGAGTTCTGGTGGAACTTTCCAAGTCCATTAGGCTCCACTGACACTACATTATAGCTGTACCTGTACATAACTGTGGTCATTATCATCAGTTTTCTCAGAGATCTTAGCTATATGTTTAACTTCAAGAGGTGGTTTCCTCTCTCAGAGGAATGAGAGAAAGGAGGTTCAACTTTTGTGCCATCTTCAGATGTGCCACACTCTTAGCTCCTGTGTGTTTAGAAGCCCTCTGAACTCTATCCTTTAGGGTTTGTATGGAGATTTCATTGTATATGCATGACTAAAGCATGGATAATGGTGTAGAAATGTTATTGGACTAACAGAATATGACCCAGTGCTTACAGACTGAGTGGGAAAACCCATCTAGTCTGTCAGTGTGGATTCTTATTGGCCTCACTGTGCAGTATTTCTTCCTCCTGGGTATGGGGCAGAACCCTTCTGAAATAGGAGTCTTTCAGTCTACCATGAGGCAAAATGGATCAAAGAGGTTCTTTATGGCCAGTTCCAAGACCAAAAGGAGAAAGAATAAAGTTTCTATAACCTGGAGAAGAGAAATTCTAGTTTTTGTGACCTGTCATGGGTAATGTTATGAGCCAGGAGCCATGGACAAACCCTATGTATATATATATATATATATATATATATATATATATATATACACACACACACACACACACATACACACACACACACACACACACACACACAGGTTTGCAAGCCTACTTTCTGACCAGGTCATTTAATCCATTTGCTTCTTTCTGGTTCTCTCTGGTTCCTCTCTTGCTATTCAGAAAGTGATTTTTTTTTTTTTTTGCTGCAAACAGTGCAAACTTAGGCAAAATGCAATCTCAAACCCTCAGCTCATCCCAAACAAGCTTAGGAGACATGAACATAAAAGAATGTGTAAGTGATACACATAACTTATGAAATGATAGCAACTGAGTAAAAAAACAACTCCATGAAGCTGGAAAGGAACTCAGATCAGAAATAATCTCCCAGGTAGAAGGTGAAATGATAAATGTAATAAAATAAATACTGAACACATCTAAAGAAGACGTAGTTTAAAAAATTGAGCAGCACTGCAAAAAAATGGAAACCTTGAATAAAAATATAAGAAAGAAATAGGATGCATGAAACAGATTCAAAGAGTTATCCAGGATATCAAAAATTCCATTGAAAGCTGGCAAAACCACCTCAATGAATGTGAAGATAGACTTTCAGACCCTGAAGACAAGATCAAAGCTGGTGAACAGGAAAGGAAAAATCTTTTAAAAATAACAAGTAATCAGGAAATAACAATTCAACAGTTGCAAGATGATACAATGAAAAATAATATAAGATTGATAGATATAAATGAAAAAGAAGGTGACAACACTAATAATATCAAAAGACTATTTACAGAAGTAATAGCCAAAAATTTCCCAAGCATGGGAAAGAACACTGACACACAGATAAATGAAGCATATAGAACTCCAATTGGTCATAACCAAATAAATCCACACTCAACATATGATAAACATCCCATCAACATGTGAACAGAATATTAAAAGCTGTCAGAGACAAGAGACAGATAACCTATAAAGGAAAGTTCATCAGAATCACAGCAGACTTCTCAACACAAACAATGAAGTCAAGAAGAGCATAGAGTAAAATATTTCAAATCCTAAAAGATAACGACTTCCAACCCAAATTGATGTACCTTGCAAAATTGTCCTTCAAAACTGATGGAAAAATAAGATACTTCAATGACAAAGAACAGCTGAAGACCTTCATGACCACCAGACCAACCCTGCAAATAATATTAAAAGTTATTCTAAATAGACATAAAAAGAACTACATCTTCAAAATCATCAAGAGCAAAAAACCACTAAGCAAGGCAAACAATTAAACAAAGGGGAAAGGTAAAGAACTAACAGCAGAAAGATAACATGACAAAAATAAGCCAATATATATCAGTTATAACTATTAATGTAAGTGGTCTCAATTCACCAACTAAAAGAAACAGATTGGCAGAATGGGTCAAGAAACAACATCCAACCATATGCTGTATACAAGAAACCAGTGTAACCCAAAAGAAAATTCATAGACTGAAAGTCAAAGGATGAAAATATTTCATGCAACAGGAACCCCCCCCCCCCAAAAAAAGTAAAGGTAGCTATTCTGTTTGCAGATGTGAACTTCAAACCAAGAATGATCAAAAGAGATAAAGAAAGTCACTACATACTAGTTAGGGAAAAACTTCAAGAAGAAGAGATAACAATCTTAAATATATACACACCAAATATGGAAGCACCCAGCTACATAAAACAAATATTAATAGAAACGCAAGGAATAACACAGTTATAATGGTAGACCTTAATATCCCATTGACACAAAGAGACAGATAAACTAGATAGAAAATCAGCAAAGAAATAACAGAACTGAATCAAACTTGTGAACAAATAAACTTAGTTGATGTGTACAGAGTGTTCCACACAACATCAGAATATACATTCTTCTCAGCTTCACATGGGACATTCTCTAAAATAAGTCATATACTAGCCCATAGAACATATTTAAGTAAATGCAAAAGAATCAAAATTATCCTATGCATATTATCTGATCATAGTGCCACAAAACTAGAAATTAATGACAAAAGAAACTGCAAAAACTCTATAAACAAATGGAAAATAAATAATACACTGCTGAACAATCAATGGGTTACAGAGGAAATTAAAGAAGAAAGTAAACAATATTTGCAAGCAAACAAAAATACAAATACAACTTATCAGAATCTGTAGGATGCAATGAAAACAGTCCTCAGAGAGAAATTTATTGCACTGAATTCCCACATCAGGAAAACAGAATGAACACAAATAAACAACCTGATGCTACACCTTGAACATCTAGAAAAAAGAGCAAGTCAAGCCTAAATCCAAAGGGAAGAAATTATATAGATCAGAGCAAAAATCAATGCAATAGAAACTAAGAAAACAATAAGAGAATTGATGAATCTCAGAGTTGGTTCTTTGAAAGAATAAATAAAATTGATAAGCCCCTAGCCAGCCTTATTTTAAAAAGGAAAGAAAAAAACACCAATTCATGCAATAAGGAATGAAAAGGGTGAAATCACTACAGACCCTGTGGAAATACAGAAGATCATCAATACCTACTTCAAAAACCTTTACTCTTATAAGTTTAATAACACAGAAGAAATGGACAGATTCCTAAAAACATATGAATTACCAAAAGTTGGATCAAGAAGATGTAACTGCTGAATGACCCAATTTCAGTTAATGAAATTGAAAATATAACTAGAACTCACTAACAAAAAAAAGCCCATGTTCTGATGGATTCACTCCAGAATTCTACAAGAAACTCAAGGAAGACTTAATTCCAACATTCCTCAAACTCTTCAATGAAATTGAAAGGAAATCAAGTCTCCCTAATTCATTCCTGGATGCAAGTATTACCCTAATACCAAAACTAGAGAAAGATCCAACCAAAAAAGAGAACTAAAGGTCCATCTCCCTAATGAACATAGATTCAAAAATCCTCAATAAAATACTGGCATACAAAATGCAGCAAGTCATTGAGAAGATTATACACCATGACCAAGTGGGAGTTATCCCAGGAATACAGGATGTTTCAGCATATACAAATCGATAAATTCAATACACTATATCAATAGAGCCAAAGATAAGAATCACATGATAATTTCAACAGATACAAAAAAACTTTTGATAAAGTCCACCACTCTATTTGCAGACTACGGAGGGAGAGAACCAGGACCCATGGGAGGAGATTCCAAATGCCAGTGCCATTCACGGGCCACTGCCAGCTTGGGGAGAGCCAGACCTAAGTCTCTTTCTGTGAGTCAATGCCATTCGCGGACTGCAGAGGGAGAGAACCAGGTCCTACAGGGAGGAGATCTCTGCCTAGAAACCATATCATTTTCATTGTTTTGGTGGGTTGGGTTTTTATTTTCTTCTGCTTTGTTTATGTTAACTCTGATGGCATGATCAGCTATTTAAATTTTTTTTTTTTTTTTGTACTGGGGATTGAACTCATAACCTTGCGCTTGTCAGGCAGGCACTTACGCCACTGAGCTAAATCCCTGGCATGATTAGCTATTTAAAAGATAACAAGATATGTCATGGAAACCATTATGCATTTACTACTGCCTTGTTTTGATGTCCTTTATTGCATTCATTGTTTTGTTTTTATTGTTTCTATTCTATCCTGTTCTGTTCAATTTTTAATATGTCTGAAGGTGTTTTCTGCAGCTATTTTGTAAACAACAAAGGCATTGTGGTAACTATTTTTTATTTCATAAGGTTTGGAAGTCCTGTATCACTTATTCTGATTTACTTTGATTGATTTTATTGTTTTATTTTCCTTGGTTTTATCCTCTTTAAAATAAAAAAAAATTAAAACAAAGGGCTTTCCTTGTGTGGTGATTCTCATTAAAATATGTATTCTACAATTAGCACTTAATAAGAAATAAAAGCTGTACTCTAGATAAACTGTATTAAAAGTGTGTACTTCAAAATGACTGGAAAGAAATGTACAAAAATAGTAGCTGTCTGCATGGGGAGGAGTTAGCAGTATTTTAAACTTTTTCTTCTGTATAGTCTGCATTTTTGAAATTGTCTAAAGTGATATTAACAAGAATAGCAGTAACTTTCCACTGAGCACTATGTAAAATCAATACATTAGAAATGTAACCATTAAAAAATAAATAAATAAACATAAAGTCCAACACTCATTCATGATAAAAACCCTATGAAAAATCAGAGTAGATGGTCTTTACCTGAATATAATAAAAAGCCACCTATGACAGACCAACAGCCAGCATCATATTATAATGGTAAAAAACTGAAAGCTTTCACTCTAAAATCAGGAAAAAGACAAGGATATCCATTATCACCACTCCTATTCAATATAGTGCTGGAAACATTAGCCAGAGTAATCAGACAAGAGAGAAAAAGAAGAAATGAGGATAGGAAAGGAAGAAGTTCAATTATCACTATTTGCAGATGACATGATACTCTACATAGAAGACTCCCAAAACTCCATTGAAAGACATATAGATGCAATGACCAAATTCAGTAATGTAGCTGGATACAAAGTCAACTCTCAAAAATCAATAGCATTCTTTTACACAACCACAAACTCAGTGAGAGAGAAATAAGAGAAGCCATACCCTTCACAATAGCATCCAAAAAATGTAATATTTAGGAATCAATTTTACAAAGGACATAAAAATGAAAACTACAATACTCTGAAAATAGAAATTGAAAAGGATATCAAAAAATGGAAAGACATTCCTTGTTCATGGATAGGAAGAACAAACATTATCAAAATGGCCATTCTCCCAAAATTGTTACACAAATTTAATGCAATTCCAATCAAAATACCATTAGCATACCTCACAGATCTAGAGAAATCATCCCTAACATTCATCTGGAACCAGAAGAGACCTAAAATAGTGAAGACAATCATTGGTAATAAAGGCAAGGCAGGAGGCATCACAATTCCTGATGTGAAGTTATATCAGAAAGCTACTGTGATAAAATCAGCATGGTACTGGAATAAAAACAGACCTGAAGAGTAATGGAATAGATTAGAAGATACAGCCACAACTACAAACACACTCAGCCACCTTATCTTTGACAAAGAGACCAAACACGTTCACTGGAAGAAAGCTTCTTTGACCACTGGTGCTGGGAAAACTGGCTTCCCATATGCTGAAAACTAAAATTAGAACCACGCCTATCACCATGCATTAACTAAAGTCAAAATAGATCAAAGATCTAAATATTAAAATAGAAACACCTAACGTGCTGGAAGGCAAAATAGGTAGAAATCTTGAAGACATAGGAGCAGACAAAGAGTTCAGGAACAAAAATCAAACTGCATGGGAAATACTTCCCAAAATCAACAATTGGGATCTTGTCTTATTAAAAAGTTTTTGCATGTCAAAAGAAATACCCAACAGAGTAAAAAGCAAACTCAGGAACTGAGAAAAAATCTTAGTCAACTGTTCCTCAGACAAAGGACTTCTATCTAGAACATATAAAAAATTTTTTAAAAACCCAAAATTCAAAGACCCAATTCAAAAATAGGCATATGAGATGAATACACAGTTCTCAGATGAAGAAATACAAATGGCAAATAAATACATGAAAAAAATCCTCAACATCATTGGTCATTAGAGAAATGCAAATTAAAACCACACTGAGATTCCATCTCACTCCAGAAAGAATGGTCAGGATCAAGAAAACCACCAATAACAAATGCTAGGGAGACTATGGAGAAAAAAGGAACTCTTCTGCACTGTTAGTGGGTGTGCAGACTGGTGCAAGCACTGTGGGAATCAATCCAGATGTTCCCCAAAAATCAGGGTTTGGAAGTCCCATTTGAACCAGCTATTCCACTTCTGGGCATATTCCAAGAAAAACTGAAAACATCATACCACAGTGATACATGTGCACCCATGTTTATAGCAGCACAATTTGTAATAGCCAAATTTTGGAACAACCTAAATGCCCATCAACTGAGGAATGGATAAAAAAAGATGTAGTATTTTTATGCAATGGAATACTACTCAGCTATAAAGAAGGATTGCATTGAGGCTTTTATAAGTAAATGGATGTGACTTGAGATCATATTCACAAGTAAAATAAATCAAACTCACATGCATAAATACTGTATTGTCTCCCTCGTGTAAGAAAATGAGAGAGTAAAAATGATACAAAATCTTCAATAAGTATGGTAAAAGGGTAAGAAAATGCTCAAAGGGGAAAAAAATAACTCAGGAAAAAGGAGAAAAGAAGGAAGAGAGAAGAAAAAAGACACAAATTTGTATATATACACTTAAGATAGTTAAGATGATTATACTACTAATTATATTAGTTCTTGGAACAAAACAGTTAACATTCATAGGATTCGATCAATATTGCATGTTTATATCTGATAATCTGGGTAACTCTTTTGAAGATAACTATGCAAAATAACAACCTTATTTATGTTCCTACCACCTTGTTTTGAAAGCCTATATTGTTACTGTTTTGGGATCTTTGTTATTGTTATTTATTTGTCTCTTTTGTTTCTTGTTTTTCTTGTATTTTCTTTTATTTTGCTTTTCCCTCTAATACAGAAAGAGTAGATGTACATGTATATGCTTATACATGCCTAGAACTTCTCCTAAAGAGTTTACAAGAATTGATTTTATTACATGTGATGGTATGAAGAGCTACTTTGAAGAAGACAAGACACTATGGCAGCCATTGCTGATTTCCTATCATCTTGTTTTGAAGTCCAGTAATGCTTTTATTCTTTGCTTTGATTGGTTTTTGTCTGTTTTCTAGTGTTTGATTCAGTATATGTGAAGGTATGGACAGCTATTTTGAAGAGAACAAGAAACATTATGGTAGCCATTGTTGATTTTCCTGTTGTCTGGTTTTGAAGGCCTGTAATGCTTTCATTCTTTTGTTTTGATTGGTTTTATACTATTTTGTTTTGTTTGAATTCATTGTGTGACGATGTGGACAACTATTTCTAAGAAAACAAGAGACATTATGTTAGCCACTGTTGATATCCTGTTGTCTTGTTTCAAAATCCTGAGTTGCTTGCATTGTTTTATTCTGATATGCTTTGCTGTTTTGTTTTGTTTTATTCTCTTAAAGAGAGATAAAAGAAAGGAAAAAAAGAAAAGAAAGGAAAAAAGAAAAGGAAAGGAAAGGAAAAGCCAAAGGGAAAAAAGAATTAAGTGTTTTGTTCTTGTGGAGTTTTAGTTTTAATCACTACTAGGTCAATGATAAAACAGAAAAATTTTGGTCGGCATATGTCAAGCCTATCTCATGCTCATTCCTACTATTTATAACTCATTACACTCTCCTAGATTTCCTGGTTCTTGTTCTGCCAATCAATTGTCCTATGTAGTGTGTATAGATGAGACAAGAGGCTGAGCTGTTCAGGCTGTCATTCAAGGGGATCTAGGGTAGCACCCACCAGCTCTGTCTGTTGGACTCTGTCTTGCTAGACTCTGTTCCAAGCTACTGGGGCACCTAAAGAGAAGTGATTGTTCTTTCTCAGTCCTTTTCCCCAAAATTCATTTTGTAGTTTCCAAGATATCTACCTCCATAAGTTTACATACACTTTTCTAATTTCCTTTGACCTACAGTTGGCCAGCCATGGTTTTTAAAGGATACACCCTGGACCATCAGCATTCACACCACCTGAAAACTTCTTAGAAATTCAAAATTTCAAGTTCACCTTCAACCAATGAGATGAAAACCTGGGGTGGAGCCCAACCAATACATTCTAACAATTCCTCTAGTTAAATTCTAATGCATATTCAAGTTTGAGAAGCACTGACTCAAGGCATCTTCCCTAAAAGATGGTAAAGTGTGATTCTGCTCCAAACACCATCTTGAAGTGGTGTTTTGGGCATCTCATCACAAGGATGCTCATCTAGCCTTTGGTCACAGAATTCCTTGTCTGTTCCCAACTCTGGCATACTTTTTTTTTTTCATTTTTTCTCTTTATAAGCAGCATTCTGGGTGGATTACTTCCCACCCTACCCACACACACACACACACACACACACACACACACACACACACATATCCAGGAGTGAGTCAAGATGATGTACATACCAGAGCAGAAGAAAAATCCTTTCTCCCACTTCTACACACCCCAAAGATGTAGTCCCCCAGAAGTGCCCTCCCCTTCCTCCACCCAAATAAACAGCACTACATAAGACAGTCCAGAAATCACCTTTGAGACTGAGCAACATAAGAGGAATGTGTTTTTTATACATTTTTGTGTTTTCTGTCTTTTATACAATGTGCATATTCCTGTGTAGAGTTTGGGAAAGAGGGGAGGTTTTTATTTTTAAAAGATAACACATAAAGATTTAACCCAGTGAAGCCTGTTGGATCAGATTCTTCTTGGCCTCTCTGTGCAGCACTTCCTCCCCGCTGGGAAGAGCAGAAATCTTGGAACCACAATCAAGCAAACTTGGGTCAGAAAGTATCTTTATAGTCAACTCTTAAACAGAAGTAGGGGGAAGTTTGAGTGATGTTCTTAAATTTTATCATTGGCTTTGAGTCAAAGGAGTTACTGTACGCTGGGCACAGTGGCACACCTCTGTAATCCCAGAATTTGGGAGGCTGAGACAGAAGGATGGCCATGAGTTTGAGGCCAGCCTAGGCTAAAAAGTGAGTTTAAGTCCTGGCTGAACTACATAGCAACACCTTTACTCAAAAATAAGGAGTTCAGGGCTGGGGGTTTAGCTCAGCAGCAAAAGTGCCTGCTTGGCAATCGCAAGGTCATGAGTTCAATCCCCAGCACCAAAAAAAAAAAAGGAGTTCATGTTTCTATGACCTGCTTTGAGAAGAGGAATTCAGTTCCTATGGTTTGCCCTGAAGATGAATGGCAGGAGAAAGAGAAAAACTTTCCTTCTGATGCTCTTTTGAGGCCTTCACTTTGAGGAGCTGTTTTCTGAGCACCACCAAATGCCTTACTGAAGTGAAGAAATGAGAATGAACCAAATAGGTCATTCTCTTCCAGTAGCTTTCAAAATGTTAATGAAACTGTCTTGTTTTACCAACCCTCTGGACAGCTGCTGATGAAAATAGATCGTTCCTGCCCTCCCTGGCCTAACATTAGCTGTCCTCTCTCATGCTGCCTTCTTGTTCCAGGAGGCCTCCTTGGTCTTTCCTACAGACCACCCCTGAAGGGACACCTTATGTCAGGCTTCCAGATGCTCTGGACACATATGGCCCTGGAGTCTTCAGATCTCTGCTCCAAACTAAGTAAAATGCAGATGAGGCATAATCCATGCTAGGCATAAATTTAATTACATCTCTGACTAAATTGACTTGTGTTTGTTTAATTTGAACCCTGTGGGATTCATTGATTTTTCCCTGCTTCTCACTTTTAAAAAATGACTAAACTATCAAAGAAATATAAATTAAATTGGAGTAGTTGTAAATATATTACTATGGAACTAGAATTTTCAAAGTTTTCCTTAGAAGTAACAATCAGATTCAACATTTAGAATTAGTACCTTCACTCACCAGAATTGGTTTCAAAGTTTTTAACTAAATACCTTAACTATACCTCAAGTAATGAAAACTTCCCTTCTTGGTCATCCTTCCAGTACCTTCCACATATCATCAGTTATTAAAAAAAATATTGTGACTCTTGTTAAAATGGCAGTGGAGAGAAGAAAAATAAGATCTTTTCTCATCCTTCACAGGGTTCATGGATGACATCCCTATAAGGAAAGAAAGATTAAAAAGAGAAAATCATGAGACTTGTATCTAATTAAAGTTTTCATATGACCGGAGAACTTTATAACCAGAAACCTAAACATCCCAGAAAAACTGTTTTTATGGACAATTGATTGTAATGCAATGGTAATAAACTAGGTGCCTGGCATGGCCTGTCCCTACAGACCTTTCTGGGCAGTGGGTACAGTGCAGAACTTTTCTAGAATGAGGATCTTATGATCTACACTCAGGAGAGGTAGGTCAGAGAGGTTCCCCTCCCCCCGATTTTTAGTTTTTATTAGCACAGTACGTGTTTGTATTAATTATTGTTTACATTCCTTGTGGGGAGTTGGTACCTGTACATAACACATCTTAATTCTTTTTTCATCCCTTTTCCCTAGCCCCCTCCATCTCTTGAGTCCCTCCCCATTTGAACAAAATCTATGCTCTTATTCTTAAATTTTTGGTTTCTTGCACAAGATTAACCATGTGGCATTTAAGTTTTTTGTGTTTTATTTGTTTCACTTAACATTATCGTCTCAAGGTGCATCCATTTTCTTGCAAATGACTCAAGTATCCTTCTTTATGGCAGAGTAGTTCGCCATGGTGTATAAATACCACATTTTATTCTCCTGCCGATGTACACATAGGCCACTTCCAAGATTTGATTATGAATTTTCCTGCTATAAATATGAGCGTGCATATATCATTATAATATGATGCTTTTAAATCTTTTGAGAAGCTACCTAGAAGAATAGCTGGAATGGAATAAATGGAGTTTTTAGTGTCAGCGTTTTGAGGAATCTCCATATTGATTTTCATAGTGGTTGTACAAGTTTACATTCTTTTTTTCTCAGAAGCCTCACCAGCATTTGTAGTTAATTGACTTCTTGATGTTAGCCATATTTTCTGAAGTGAAATGGAATCTCAGTGTTGTTTTAATTTGCATGCCTCTGTTGGCCAGTGATGTTAACATTTTAGGTGTATATTTACTGACCTTGTATTTCTTGTATGTCTTCTGAGAAATGTCTATTTCAGTTGTTCATCTTTTGGTTGTGTCTTTTATTTTGAAGGTCCAGTCTTTGTTTTTGTTTTTGTTTTTCTCTCTTTATATATTCTAGATGTGAACTCAGGAGAGAAAAGTAGAGAAAAAGAGTGATCTTTCTGCTTCTGTTTTTTTCTCAGTCACCAAAATATCATATTTTAGGATTCAGGGAAAATAGTCCATTAAATCCTAGCCAAGGTGAAAATTCTTTTTAGTAGGCCACCATTTATCTGTCTGTTAGGACCTCACCAGGTGTTGGGGCTGTGTGCCAGACTACAGCAAAATAGAAACATTCATCACTGTGGCCTGACAGCATTTGCTGAGACCAAAAGAATTTTTGATAAGGACAGGAATGAGTGCATATAAACACATCAGTCTTCCCATGTGTTCTTGCTTTTGCTTTTTGCTGTGTAACTGAGAGTCCTATATAAACAGGAGCTTGGAAAGTGGGTGTGGCAACTTCAGTAGTGCGGCTGCCTATAACCTGTCCATCACTCTGTAAGTAATTCCTGATAAATTCATTTGCTCAACAAGCTGGACTTGTGCAAGTCAATCTTTGGTCTATCAGCACCAACCAAATTCAGACACAGACATGTCTATTACATGTTCCCAGAAAAGTCACAGAACATGAGGTATCGTATTCTGAGCACCAACGATACAAAAAAGATTTTGTTGAAGATTATTCCAATAGGGGTTGTAACAGTTAAGATTGATTTTGTGTCAAAATGACTAGCATGGGTATCACCCAGGGAATTGGTGGGTGTGTCTGAATAGGACATGGAGGTATGACCTTGGTTATCACAGCTTGTCTTTTTTTTTTTTTTTCTGGTCACCATGAACTAAAGAGCTTTGCTTTACTGCACCCATCTCCCATAATGTCCCTGCCCTGGAGCCAACCATGAACTGAATCCTCTACAACTGTGAGCCAAATTATGCTTTTCCTCCTCTAAATGGTGAGTGTCAGGTATTGTGTCCTAGCAAATGGAAAGCTTATTAATACAGGAGTATTTCAATGAGACAAAGATCAGGCTCAAAAAGACAGCGGAGTATTTACCTACAAGCAGAGCCTGAGGATCCACAGATGGAAAATTTAAAAAGAAGATATCAACATTGGGAAGATTCATGCTGAAGGTAGAGTGTCAAGATTCTTACTAGTGGGATTCACATCTGGGATATTGAGGTAAACATAGGATGAGTAGCAAAGTCAAAGTCTATGGCTCAGTAGAGCCTAACATTTGATAAAAGAATCTGTGTAGCAGTATAGTCTGTTTTAAAGGCAGCTCTTGGACCAGGGGTTTAGCTCAGTGGCAAAAGCACCTGCCTGGCAAATGTGAGTTCAAGAGTTCAATCCCCAGTACCAAAAAAATAAAATAAAGACAGCTCTTGAAACTAAGCAATATAACACTGACATAATCTGACCAATGTACAGTAGAGAAGGGTATGTCTTTTTTTGAAGTAGAGGTTAAATTTCTCCAGCATCTGGCTAAAGTTTAAATTACATTGCTATGCAACCACAGAACCCAGCTATACATCTGGTTTGTAATTAAACATCTGTTCTGTGATTGATGGGCACTTTGGTCATTTCCAAAATTTTGTTATTACAAATTGTGCTGTTATAAACATGTGTGTACATAAATCACTATAGCATGACATTTTCAATTTTCCTGGGAAAATACCCAGAAGAGGAATAGCTGGATTAAATGGTACTTCCAATCCTAATTCCAATCTCCACATTGATTTCCACAGTGGTTTCACCAGTCTACATTCCCACCAGCAGTGGAGAAGCATTCCTTTTTCCCCACACCCCTACCAACATTTGGTATCAGTTGATTTCTTGATGGCAACCATTCTTTCTGGAGTGAGATGAAATCTCAGCGTTGTTTTAATTTGCATTTATCAGGAGACAGACAAGATGGTCAATCAGTGAGCAATAAAATACAAAGCCTTCTGGGAGAAACAACTCATTTGCCATAATAAAACACCCTGGAGAGACCCAGACGGAGGGAGATGGATCCTCTTGACACAGGAAGAAATTAAAATGTAAAAAAGCTCATCAAATACTTTGGGACCACAGCTGAAACAGCTAAAAATTATAGGACACAGCGTTTTTGCGGTGACTCGCCAAGTTTGCACCAGCTTGAATCTGCGCCAGCTAGTAGAGCGCCCAAACTCGTTCCTGCTGCCACTCAGAAGAAGCACAGCAACGCTGAAGTCAGGGGTTGTTGAGCCCAATGGAGAGTGGAGCCGGCAAAGGGACCTCCATTAATCCAGGGTCAGTGCTGGGAATGAGACACCCCCTCCACAGGAAGGGCGTGACCAACAGGGCGACATGTTGGAATCAGGCAGGAGGAGCCTGAACTGGGAGCAACAGTGACTTCAGTTGGTTGCTCCCTCCCCAAAGCAGATTCATGGGATTTGCTTGGACTGGGCCGCGCCCCTGGCCGGGACCCAATGATCCGTCCCAAATCAATTCCCTGCACCTAGCACCCACTAGCCAGGTGAAGGCCCCTGAAGTTTGGCTGGCCTGGTGGGGAGGTGCAGGCATACCCAAACGCTGCTTACACTTCAGTGACAAGAGCAGTCAGGAGAGGGCGGAGTTCCCTTGTCAGTGTGCCTTGGAGGAAACGTGGCCAACATAGAAGGGGGCTGGGACTTGCACTGTGGAGGAAGCCAGGGCCATGACAGGAGAGAGAGGCAGAAGGGGGCCCCCAGCCCAGACCCTGAGAACACTGATCCAGGAGAGGAAAAAACAAAGGAGACTGAGGGCGGCAAACACACATCAGACATGGCTTCAATGGACATTAAGAGATATCTTCGGGACCTTTAGATGAGCTCAGATCTGAAATATTAAATCAGGTAAAGCAGGATATGAGTAGAGTAATAAAAGAAATGCTCTCAGGAAGCATCTCTCAGGAAGGTACAGATGGAAGAAGGGAGGAATACAAAAAAAGGAGAGAAACATTGGATAAATAATATAAAGAAAATATAGAATACATGAAGCAGATTCAAAGAGACTACCAGGAAATTAAAAACTCCATTGAAAGCTGACAAAACTCCTTAAAAGAAACTAAGGATAGACTATAAAATCTTGAAGACAAGTTGGCAGTGTGTGATGATGAAAGGAAAGATCTCTTAAAAATAACAAGAAAACAGGCAGTAACATTACAAAGGCTAGAAGATGACAAGAGAATCTATAATTTAAGAATAAGAAATGTGAATGAAGAAGCAGGAATACAAACAGGTGAATTACAAAGGCTATTCACTGAAATAATTAAGGAAAACTTCCCAAGCATGGAAAAAGAAAATGACATTCGGTTGTGTGAGGCATACAGAACTCCAGCCACCTATGACCAAAACAGATCTATGCCCAGACATATAATAATCAAGATGCCAGAAATTCAATATAAAAACAGAATATTAAAAGCCATCAGAGAAAAGAAACAGATTACCTATAAAGGTAAGCCCATCAGGATCATGGCTGACTTCTCAACACAGACCATCAGATCACGAAGAGCTTGGAACAAAGTTTTCCAAGCCCTGAAAGAAAATAACCTCCAGCCCAGATTGATGTATCCTGCAAAACTGTCACTAGAATTTGTGGAGAAACAAGATGCTTCCATGACAAAGAGGAACTGGGGGAGTATGTGACCACCAATCCAACCCTACAGAGAATACAGAAGAACATTCTAGAGAGAGAGAAAAAAATACCAGGATTTTAGGAACAGTGGCAGAAAGGCCTCAATGAGTGGGGCAGGAAGTAGAATGAAGGAGAAAAGTAGACAAACAAAGGCAGAAAAATAGCATAGCAGAAATGAGGCAGAGAAGGATAACTAGAAACTCTAACATAGATGGCCTTGATATGCTATATTATTAATAGTGCACCAGGATTTAAAACACACATTACCCACACTACTCTGCTTAGATGTATTCTATTCTGTTCCAGTCATTCTACCTGTACTAGATTTGAGGGCACAGACAGCAATCCCAAAAATAACAGGATATAGTACGGTAATCATCCTTAATTTCCTATTAACTTAATCTAAAGCTCTGTAAAACCTACCCTGTTTTACCATGACTGATCATAATTGAATCTGGTTTGTTGGATTGCTGTTTGGTACTGACAGATTTTATTCAAAGCTGTTATGATTGATAATATCAAGTCTGAGAGCATAGGCAATTGCACTTAAGATGACAAGATCCACTAGAATATCCACTATGGTTTGATTATTACCTGCCTTTTTAAAGTTTTATACTGTCTACAATATTTTATTTTTACTAATATTGTTATTTACTGCTATACTCAATCATACTGCTATATTCAATTATGCCTGATGATATAGACATTCTACTGAAGATAATAAGAAACAACACAGTAATTATTGTAGATCACCTTGTACTGTGGTTTTATATGACTTTTTGGTTTCATGTTTTTATAGGAATTTGTTTTGTTTTGTCTTGCTAAGTTTTGTTTTTCCCTCTAATACAGAAAGTATAGAAATACATGTAGAGATTCATGCTTGCATAGCTGTCTACACTCTGACTGTTTGACTATCTACTTTGTATGCTTTAATTTTGTAACTTGAGCAACTATTTCTAAGAGGACAATATGTAATTTATTAACTAGTGATTTCTTATTGTTTATCTTTTTTTTTTTTGGAATTCTATATTACCTCTACCCTTTACATGCTTTTGTTTCTCTTTAAATAAAAAAAGTACTAATTTGCATTTATCAAATGACCCAGTGATGTTAAACATGTATTCATTTGTGATTTGTATTTCTTTATCTGAGAAGTACGTGTTCATTTCGGATGCCCATTTTTGGATTGGGTCTTTGAATTTGGGGGCCCCGATGTTTTTCAGTTCTTTATATGTTCTAGATATAAGTCCTTTTCTGAGGGACAGCTGACTAAATTCTTTCCCATTCTGTGGGTTTTCTCTTAACTCTGTCATTTTTTTTAATTGACCACTTTTGTGTCTTTTTTTTTTGTTTTGCTTTTTAAAACAAAAAAAGTTAAACAAAATAAAAATAAATTTTAAAACAATGACAGCATACAGTTTGCCTGGTAGAGTGGTGCAATGACTATAATACTAGCACTATGGGAGACTGAGGTCAAAGGATTGCAAGTCTGAGTCTAGCCTTGGGCAACTTAGCAAGATCCTATCTCAAAATAAAAATTAGAGAGGACCAGAGATGTACCTCAATGTGAAGGCCCTAGGTTCAGCCCTCAGTACTGCAAATTAAATTAAGTTAAATTTTTAAAAAGAGCAAGCTGCTAAAATATCAGGTCCTCTCTCAGAAGAATCTCTTTTAGTCTGTCACCTCAACCACCAATTTCTTAGTGTTATGGTTTAGATCTAGAAAGCCCTCTCCAAAAGTCTCATATGTTCAAAGGTGGGGTTTTAGAAGGTATTGGATCATGGGGATGTTATACTCATCAGTGAGTTAATTCACTGAAGAATCCATAGATAAATTACTTTGTGGAGATAGCCTAAGTGGAAGAGGCCAGTCCTTAGGGGCATGACCTGAAAGGGTTTATCTCCCTGGCTCCTCTTTCTGTTTCCTGGTTTCCATGATGTGATCAGCTTTCTATCTGCCATTCCTCTCTGCTATGCTGATTCTTCCTTGGACATATCCAACCATAGACTAAGTCCTCTAAAAACTGTGAGCCTCCTTTAAGTTATGGGTCTTAGGTATTTTGTCCCACTGACATGAAAGTGATTAAAATATCTATTGAATAAGATCCATCCCCTTTAACACAACACATAAGCTTATTACAAGGAGCTCAATTAGTCTGATGAATTTTATCAAATTTGAGAATGTTAGGTTCTGATCCAAACCATCTTCCGGAAGTGGCATCCAGGATAGAGGGTGGGACTTAGGGTAACTTGAAATGTGTGCAGCTCTTACCCTAGACCCCAGAAATCAGGGCACATAGTTATGTCCTGTTGGCTGCTGAGATCAAAATCAGTAAAGTGAGTCTCAGGATGATCAGGTGTGAAAAGTAGAGCAGAGAAGCTAAAACACTAACTCCCAACTAAGGAGATTTCAAGGAACCACCCAGAAAGAAATCACTGTATCTATCTTGGCAGGCAGGAAATATGTCTGAGGCTCTGGATGAATTCTGGAGATGGGATTTATCTCTTGCAGTGGCTTTCCCTTATTATTTGAGCATAAATCTGTGTGGACAAAATGGGTTTAGTTTTGGGAGCTAACATAGTCCTGATGGAAGGAGAAACTTTTGAGTTTTTGAAACAGGAAGTTTGGAGATTAGACTTAAAATTAGGAAGGTAAATAGGTTTTATCTCATGTGTCACCATGGGCAGATTCTTGGCTGCCTAAAGCATTGACTTCAAAAGAATTTTGAAGATGCATGTAAATGCAACAGGAAAATATGTCCACATGGACAAGTGATAGCTGCCAATATTGTGAGGCAGAAGTGGAGGATGACCTGAGAACCATACGTCAGTGATGAAATTGGATAATGCCTGGAACACACTGGACATAAACTCAAATAACACAGTTCTTAACTTGTCTTTCAGGAAAATCCTCCAGAACACACTTATGATGATTTTGAACCACCTTTCCAAAAAGAGACACGTGCAGAATTTGCCAGATCACCCAGAAAATAATCTTTTGAGTTAAACTCAAAATCTCCCTTGCAGAATATAATTCTGCCAAAAGAAACCCACAACCTGGGAAGAGAGGTGATGACCATCTGGTTCAAAAGATAACCAAAACTCCCCTTCTCACCATCTAATCAACAAGGAGCTCTCCATTCTCCAACAATCATCACTGTCTTTGTTACCTTTCTCTTCTCTGAGACAAAATACCCAACTCAAATTTAAAGGGAGAAAAAATTTATTTAGCAAACAGTTTGTAAAAGTTTCAGTCCATAAGTGACTGTCTCCAAGGCAGAGTGGCACAATGCAGAGGGGCAACTATTCATGGTGGCAGAAGACAGAAAAGGCAACAAATCAACAAGAAAGAGTGAGAGGAGGGACAAGCCTTTTTCTGTCCTTTATGTTGTATCCAGTCTGCTAGGATTAGGGCAGTGCCAATCTGATCAGTGGACTGATCTAGCAATCACTCACCCTTAATCCCAGCATTACACACTCTAGATTTAGCCACTTCCTAAAAGCCTGCCCTCCATGACTGCATGAGGTTTTGGGAGGACATCAAGACCCAAACTATAATAATCACTAACAGACTGATATGGAGGTAGATTTGAGCTTTTATGCTCCCTGCTATAAACAAATTGACCACTCAATAAGTTCTTATTGCAAAACCCCAGTGCCACCGTGCTGGTTCTATATGTGTCCTTCAGGAAACCCATCTCAATATCACTACCTATATCATGACGTTCCATCTCAAATATTAACTGCATTTCCATACCTACAACCATTTCCCTCTGGATTTATAAAATGCTTTGTGTCTCCAATATAAGGTTCATCTTATGATCTTCAATTTTTCTCATGCTCTAATCCATATTTATTTCTCAGATAATTTGGTCCAAAGTTTCCTCAAGTGTTTTCTGTTTGTGGTCCTTTCAGTGTCTGTTAACTTTTTCAGTGTCCTTAGGGTGGAAAGAAATATTCAGCAGTTCCATTTATTAATTTGGTTTAACAGTTTCATTTGAAAAATATGCGAAGAAAAATGATAAATTTATTTTATTTTTAATCAAAGTTTTTAATAAATGAGATGCATGTGCCTCTGGGCTCTCAGATCTTGGAATTAGACCAGATTCTTGCCCCTTCCTGTGGAACAGTGCTCTGTGGACAGATCTAAGGTTAGGCTATGGTAGATCCAGCTCTGTAAGTTTATATCACCTTCAAAAGAAACATTGCACAGTCTAATGCTGGCACTATCAGCTACCTGAAATAATAATGTATGCTGATATTTGGCAGAAGTCACCTATTGATGTACTTCTCTTAAAATCCTAAAATATCCCACAGCCTCTCTGTGAGTTCATTATGACATCTCAGTACCTAGCATGAGAACCATGGGCTTGGTCACACTCTGGTTTTTAAATTTTAAGCAGAATAAAACTAAGCAAAATAAAGCAGAAGAAAGCCAATCAAAACAAACCAGTGTAAGTGACATGACACAGTGACTTCAAAACAATAGGGAATCAATAATGGTTACCATAATGCCTCTTGTTGTCTCCAAAATAACTGCAGATACCTTCAGACATAGTAAAAATCAAACAAACAGAACAGAATAGAACCAATAAAAACAAACAATGAATGAAATAAAGGATTTCAAAACAAGACAAGAGTAAATCCAAAATGGCTACCATATCTTGCTATCTTTGAAATAGCTGCCCATATTGGATATAACAAAATCAAATAAAACAAAACAAAGTAAAACCAAACAAGATAATAGGGACAACAGCTACCATCTTCAGGAGATCCCCAATAGATGCCACACTGCATATCATTATCCTCTGAATAGATGGTCAGACTACCAGCCCTAGACCTGCAAAGTCAGTGAAACACCAAACACCACAAGCATCAAATTGCAGTTCATCTCAATAGCTATCATCACAGCCTGTGTTTCTCTGGATAAACTGGTCACTTATGGGGGTGGGGGTGGAGGTTGGCTCTTCTTGTTTCCCAGCCTGTGCATCGGAAGGGGCTGGGGTCTGGCTGTTCCCCCAGTAGCCCACACATGGTGCTGATTCATGGGGAGGGCTTGCCTCTTGGTGGCTTTTTGTTCTCTTCCCCTGCAATCTGTGAATGGAACTGATTCATGGGAAAAGGTTGGGGTCTAGCTGTCCATCCCCCACCCCGTGGCCCATACATGGTGCTGATGTGCAAGGAGAGCTTGCTTCTTGGTGACTTCTTGTTCTCTGTGGCACTCCATTTTTTACTATCTCCAGTTTCACTTTTGAAAATTTTTCAAAACTTTTTCCTTTTTTTTAATTTGAAGACTTCTTTATTGGCCATACTCATTTTACTAGTAGAGTGTATTCAGTGAATAAAAGCATACAAAGATAGATCATTAGAAGAAAATCTCCATAGAAATTATGAAAAATGAACTCAGCACATGTTAAAAACTGAGACAAGAAACCATCATGATATTACTAAAACATCCAACATATGTCAAAGTAGTGTTATAAAAAACACTTTTCCTTTTGAATTATGACCAATTTCTCTTGTGTTTTTTTGAATGACAGCTCCTAGACTCGAGCAACAAGGAGTTGGTGAAACTACACTTCCAAGGTGAAACTTGGGATATGTGTTTTTTCTCTAAATCTTTGCAAAGAGACAAAGAAGAGTGAGGAAAAACAAGGCAGAAGAGACCATTGCCCCCTCACATATGTATCTATTTTAACTTTATTATACATTTAGGAAATATCTATATTTTCTTGTCTGAAAATAGTCATACTTTCTCTAATTCTGTGAGAAACAATCCTAAAATTCATTCACAACCAGAAGAGACCTAGAATAGCAAAGGCTATTCTGGATAACAAAGACAAGACAGGGGGCATCACAATTCTTAACTTGAAATTATATTGCAAAGCTACTGTGATAAAAAATAAATAAATAAACAATGTGGTTTTGACTAAAAAATAGACACAAGAATCAATGGAACATATTAAAAGATGCAGAAACAACTCCAGATATACTCAGTCACTTTATCTTTGACAAAGGGGCTAAACATGTTTACTGGAAGAAAGATAGCTTCTTTAAGATATGGTGCTGGAAAAACTGGCTGTTTGCATGCTGAAGATTAAAATTAGACCCATATCTTTCACCATGCACTAAACTATATTTGAATGGATCAAAGATCTAAATATTAAAACAAAAATATTAAATCTGCTGGAAGATAGAATAGGTAAAATTCTTGAAGACACTTGTTTAGGCAAAGACCTTATAAATAAAATGCTGATCATGGCATCATGCTGGAACTTGGGGAGCTGGGAGAACAGCAGCCCACTCCCTGCCCTGGTAAGCGACTGGGGGCCTCACAAGCTGCTGCCACGCCAGGGCAAGAACTATCAGCATTTCCTGAGCTCTGCATCATGTTGGAACTTGTGGCACTAGGAGAATGGGCAGCCTGCTCACTGCCCTGCTAAGCAGCTGGGGGCCTCACAAGCCACTGCCAAGCTAGGGTGAGAACTATTGACGTTTCTGGAGCTCGGCATCATAGTAGAACTCGGGGCATTGGGAGAACAGGCAGCCCGCTCCCCGCCCTGGTAAGTGGCTGGGGGCCTGCCAGTGTGTGGGCTAAGAATCAGACATCGATCCATTCCACCCCTCCTGTTAGCAAGTGGGAGCCAGAGGTCTGACTATCTCTTGGGAGGATTGAATATATGCAGTGTGTCAGTAAGGGAGATTTCCTTCTACCATCTCTTTCAAGGCAAATATTTTTATCACTGTTTTGCTCAGTTCTGATTAATGGTACTGCTCTATTCAACATTCTGTTTTTATAAGTTTGATGTTTCCTTCCATTTTGCTCTACCTGACTGAAAGAACAGCTACTGTGAACAGAATGGGATGTACTATCATGCCTATTGCTATTGTCCCGGTGACCTGATGTGAGGTTCTGTGCCAGTTTCACTGCACTGCCTCACATGGGTTTGTTCTGTCTTGTCCTGCTGTATTTTGCTACCTTCAAAAAAAAGTAGATAACAAAGTAACAAAATGCCTCCAAAAACTCCCAACCCCACCAAAGCTGGTCCATGTGGCATGGATGAGGAGAAACTCAAAAACAAAGAAACAAAATAATATAAGGTGATTAAAAAGTAAATAACAACAACAAAACAAGTCAGTAAGGTACTGAGCAACCTGAAACAGGATATAACTAAACAGATAATGGACTTAAAAAGTAAAATGAGGAAAAGAAAGTGCTCTAAAGGATGTAACTGCATTTATATTTAAGTGTATAGGATTGATAACCATGTTGCTAAGTTTTTACTGGATCATTGAACAGAACTGTTTGCAGCCTCACTGTTTGAATGTCCACTTCCTATGTTTTAATTTTGTAGTTTGAACAACTATGCCTAAGAAGACAATAAGTAATTTATCAACTAGTGATTTCTTACTGTTTATTTTTCTGAAATTCTGTATGGTTTCTACCCCTTTTTCTGTTTTGCTTTTTTTCTCTTTAAATAAAATTTAAAAAAAAACACTGATCATGCAGAAACTATCATAAAAAACCAACAACTGGGATCTCATCTTATTAAAAAGTTTTTGCACAGCAAGAGAAACTACTGACAAAGTGAAGGGACAACTCATAATCTGGGGAAAAAAATGTTTGCCAGCTTGTTCCTCAGACAAAGGATTACTATTGAGAACATATAAAGAACTCAAAAAAGTCAGACATCCTAAATTTAGAGATCCAATCCAAAAACGAGCATCTGAGATGAAAACACACTTCTCAGGTGAAGAAACACAAACAGCAAACAAATAAATAAAAAAATGTTCAATATCACTGTTCATTCAAGAGATGCAAATTAAAACAACACTGACATTCCATCTCACTCCAGACAGAATGCTTCTATCAGGAAATCAACCAATAACAAATGTTGGAGGGGACTGTTGGTAGAAATGTAGACTGGTGCAACCACTACAGAGATCAGTGTAGAAATTTCTCAAAAAACTAGGATTAGGGAGATCCAAGATGGCTGATTGGGATGTAGCATGATAGAGAGCCTCTCTGAGAAAAACAACTCAAATGCTGGAATCTGACACCATGGAGAGGACAGGATGAAAGGAGAGGAATTCTCACGACCCAGGAAGAAACTGAGGAAAAAGAAAAAGAAGAAGAAGCATGAAAGAAGGGTTGGAGCTGGGCACGCTCCAGTAGCTGTGCTGGGTGCATCTTGGAGTCCAGCAACTCATGACTGAGCTGGAGTCTCAGCCCTGCTGAGAGTCGGGGGGAAAGGGTTGCTGAGCTCAAGACCCTTGGCAGGAGGAGATGCTGCAACAAGGAGTGGAGATGGCGAGTGGAGCTGCACAGACTTTGGTGAGTTCTGGGAACTGGATCCCCCAGAGCAAGATCACCGGCAGGATGATATATTGGATTTGGGCAAGTCAGGCTTGAATCAACGGCCGAGGCAGCTTCAGTAAGCGGCCCCTGGCCCAAAGTGGATTGGTGGGATCTGCTTGGGCTGGGCCATGCCCCTGATTGGAACCCAATAGCCAGGGACGAGGCTGTCCCAAACCTATGACATCCGTAGGGCACAGTCTAATGTGCTGAGGTCACTCACTGGTTGAGGGGAGAGGGGCTGGCCCACACCATCGACCCTGTGTGCATCTCACAGATCAACAGTAGACAGGAAAAGGCAGCACTGCCCTAGCCAGTAAGCTGCAGAGGGACTTGAGGCAATGCATAAAGATCCAGACACCTCTGCCGTTCACCTGTCTGAGGGAAACCAGAAGCATGACAAGACAGAGAAATAGCAAAAGACCTTCAACCACTGATCCAGGGAAAATAAGCCCAGGAAGGGTGAGTACAAAGGAGATTGAGGACAGCAGACATGCAGTATCAGACATAGTCTCATCGGAAATAAAGAAATACTTCCGTGACCTCATCGACAAATTTAAATCTGAAATTCTAAATCAGGTGAAGCAAGAGATAAGAAGATTAATAAAAGAAATGCTGGGTACTCCTCAAGAACACACAAATGGAAGAAAGGAGGAACCCAGAGAAAGGAGAGAAGGCTTGGATGAAGAATAGAAACAAAATCTTGAATACATGAAACAGATCCAAAGAGAATATCAGAAAATTAAAAACTCCATTGAAAGCTGGCAAAACTTCTTAAAAGAAACTAAAGACAGACTTTTAAAACTTGGAGATAGGTTTGCAATGTATGATCCCAAAAGGAAATATCTCTTAGAAATAACAAGGAACCAAAAAATAACAATACAAAGGCTAGAAGATAAGAGGATTTATAACTTAAGAATAAAAAATGTGAATGAAGAAGCAGGGACAAATACAAATGAAATAAAAAGGCTATTCACAGAAATAATTCAGGAAAATTTCCCAAGCATAGGAAGTGATGTTCAGATATATGAGGCATACAGAACTCCAGCCTGCTACAACCAGAACAGATCTACACCCAGATATATAATAGTCAGGATCCCAGAAATCCATCACAAGAACAGAATATTAAAAGCAGTCAGAGAAAAGAAACAGATTAACTATAAAGGAAAACTCATCAAAATCACAGCAGACTTCTTGATGCAAACTATCAAATCAAAAGAGCTTGGAGCAAAATATTCCAAGCCCTGAAAGAAAATAACCTCCAACCCAGATTGACGTACCCTGCAAAACTGTCTCTCAATATTAATGGAGAGACAAGATATTTCCACGACAAGGAGGAACTTGGGGAGTTCATGACCACCAATCCAACCTTGCAAAGAATATTGAAGGATAATTTAGAGAAGGAGAAGAAAATCACCAGGATTCCAGGAACAATGGCAGAAAGGCCTCAATGAAAGGGGCAGACAGTGGAATAAAGGAGAAAAGTAAACAACAATGACAGAAAAATAGCATAGCAGAGATGAGGCAGAGGAGATTGGCTATATTGCTGTTTTGTCTTAACTGATTTATTTGAATCTGGTCTGCTTGAGGGTGTCAAGTCTGGGAGTATGGGGAACTACTCTGGGGATGGCAGGATTCAGTAGGATACCCATTCTGGCTTCATTATTAACTGCCTTTGAAGTCCTATAATGTCTCCAATGTTTGTTTTTTATTAATAGTGCTATATACTACTAAGTTTAATTATACTATGCCTGATGATATAGACAATTTTATTGAAAATAACAGAAGACATCATGGTGACAACGGTAGATCACCTAGTATTGTGGTTTTATATGTCCTTCTCATTTCGTGTTTCTCTAGGAATTTGTATTATTGACTTGTTTTGGTTTGCTTTTCCCTCTAATACAGAAATGCTAGGTATGCATGTAGAGACTTATACATGTGTAGAACTTCTAAACAGTTTATAAAAATTGATTATAGTCATTGTAAAAAAAAAGAGAGAGGAAAGGATTCTAAAGGATATAACTGCATGTATGTTTGAGTGTGTAGGATTGATGACCATAGGACTAAGTTTTTTGTTGGATAGATGAACAGAACTGATTGCAGTCTCACTGTTTAAATGTCTACTTTGTATGCTTTACTTTTGTAACTTGAACAATTACTTCCAGGAGGAAAATATGTAATTGGCAACTAGTGATTTCTTACTGGTTTTGGGGTTTTTTTTTTTTTGAATTTTGTATTATTCCTATCCTCTTTCTGTTTCATTTTTTTCTCTAAATAAAAAAATTTTTTTTAAACTAGGATTAGAGGTCCCATTTGACTCAACTGTTCTTCATCTGAGTATTTTTCCAGAAAATTAAAAACATCATATCATAGCAATATATGTGCACCCATGTTTATAGCAGTGCAATTTGTAATAGCAAAATCTTGGAAACAACCCAAATGCCCATCAACCAAGGAAGGGATAAAAATATGTGATATTTTTATACAGTGGAGTATTACTCAGCCATACAAAAGGATAAACTGGAATCTTTTATAAGTAAATGGACAAACTCAAGTCCATACTCATAAGTGAAATAAATCAGACACATATGCATAAGCATTGTATTGTCTCCCTAGTGTAAGAAACTGAAAGAGTAAATAAGGTATTATGAATGTAGAGTAATTCTGAAAATAATGTCATAATAGTCCTTCAAAGTTTTTCTTCCTTTTCAAAATCATCTTAATGATTTGAAGTCTTTTGGATTTTCATATCAATTTTTGAAGAGCCTGCCAATTTTTTAAAAACTGGAATCTTCATTAAAATTAGATTATTAGATCAGTTTTTGGAACATTGCTATCTTCAGGTGTTTCACCTTAAAACATTTCTTGAAATCTTTCATTTCCTTGTAATGTTTTCTAGTTTTCTCTATATAGGTCTTGTAAATTTTGTGATGAGATTTATTACTATTCCATATTTTAATATTTGTAAACAATGTTTTGCTTTTGTTCATCACTATGAAGTTGAAGTACAGTTGCTTTTCAATAAACTTTATTTTATAAAGAAAAAAATTTATGCTTGCATCAAGTACTTTAATGCAGGATGTTGAAGAAGGAAGAGGCCACTCAGAGTGTGGGCCTCCGGGTTTGCACTAGGAATCTTCCCCCTGTGTTAGTCTGCCCCAGCTTTTGAGAGGCAGCATTGTCTGGGACTGTTCCACTCTTTCATTTGTTCCACTTTAAGCACTTTTGTATCCTAAGCTTGGGTCCAGCAGGAGCAGAACAAGGTGAAGCAAGCCTCCCACCAGGACAGAGTCATTCAGGCTCCAGGTATGCAGAGCTACTTGACCTCTAATCATGTTCATCTACTGTAGGAGAAACCTTATTATTCACATGAACAGGGTCCTCCCAGGTGGTTCCTTAAAAACTCCCTAAGTCATGTAATAATAATTTGAAAAGCATATTTTAAAATCTGCCATAGACCACAATTTCAAAATCATGAGCACATTTTTGCATTTGCTTCCAGATTCCTGAGCTTAAGTTCTATTGAAATCTGAGCTGGTGCTAAAAGGGACAAAAATGAATGTATTATGAGAGCCTTGGTTCCTATTCGGCATTTTCTTATTGACTCACCATAGAACAAGGAGCAGTGGTAAGATTTTGTTCTTGTCTCACAAATGCAGCTGTGCTGACATTTCAAGCAGATGGGTCTGATGTCAGCAGTGGACATTTAACATTGATCATTCAAGAGCTAAAGTCAGTACTCCAAACTTGCTTGCTCAGAAGCACTGGCAATGAGGGAAGCACTCTCAAAGTCAAACGGCCCATGAAAAGAATCATCCCTTCAGCCCATGGAGGAGAAGTTTCCCCTTTTTAGTAAGCTATCTAAAAGGGGAAAAGGGAAAGGCATAATATTTTAAGTTATAAATTCTCTCATGCTGCAGCCAAAGCATTTGCCTGTTGGAATAAATATCATTGTAAGGGTTTTGTTTAATAATGTTTAGAGAGTTAAGTCTGCAATGTGAAAGATTCAATTCACTTCACGATTAGTAAGGAGTGAATTAGAGCCATGGCATTTAAAAGTTGAATGTGATGCTGTTATGCCATAAAGAAGCATCCTCAGGCATTTTTCTGGGGTCTAGGCAGGGCTCCAGATTTCAGGAACCAGGAAGGACTAAGTAAATGCAATTACTGAAGGTATGGGAATCAGAACATCTGTGCAAAACTGTCTCCTTTTCCTTAAGAAGGTGTCAATTTCTGACACCAATCTGAAGAATAAACGTTTTTAAAAGACAAGTAGGAAAAATAATTTGCCTTTAACCATACTATTAAGCAAGCCTAGCAATGAGGCAGTTGGACAGATTGCTATTACATTAATAGAAAAAATTGGGGAGGCAGCATCAAATGGAGTCCAGTTTAGACTTGTGTAGGAGTTATTTTAAGAATAGGAAAAATTGAAAAAATATAGACTAATCATATATTCCAACAGAACTGTCAAGCAGGACTTCCCAGGATATCATTAAGTAAATTTTTGCTGTGGTAGTTCTGGGTAAAAGTTGGAAGACTGTGGCAAAATGCAAGAATTGTTCTGTGATTTGCATCGATTTCACAGCCAAAGGTCAGCAAGGCTATACTATCACTCACAAATGTAGGGGGCTGTGGGGGAAAGAGGTGAAATGAGGTCTTCCCTCTGCCACCTTAATGGTCCTGCTGTGCTTTACTTTGTTCTCCAGCTCAAAAAATTAAGTCTAGATGAATTTAAGATTCCAATTTGAACAAGTAAATAGATAAATAGATGCATAGTCAAGCAACAGTACCAAAGTTAAGATTTAGTAATGTGAGACACAACATAAGGCATCAGCGTTAGCTTCCCATTACTACATAACAAATGACTGCAAACTTAGCTTAATACTGCATTGTTTTATTCCTCCATGGTTTCTGAGGCTCAAGAGTTTAAACATGGCTTAACTGGGTTGTCTGCTTAGGGTCTTAAAGGGCTGCAGGCAATGTTATCAGCCAGGCCTTGTTTTCATCTGGAGGCTCAAATGGAGTAAGATCTACTTTCAACCTTCTTCAGAATGCAGGTTATAGTACAGAGGTCACTGCTTTTTGCTAGTTATAGCTGGGGGCTGCTATCAACCCTAAAACTAACCTGAATTCTGTGCCATATGGTTTTTCTGTTCTCTTGCAATGTGACACTGGATTTCTTCAAAGGCAATAGAGAAAGTCTCTAACCTAAGGCAGAGCCTAGTGCCTGATTAAATCAGGTCCATTCTGGACACTCCCTTTTGATGTACATCTACAGAATTCCTTCACCTTTGCCAAATGCTATGGACTAGAAGCAGGTCACAGGTCTCAAACTGCAGGGAGTTCCCATGAGGTGTGAACATCAAAGGGTGGAACCATGGAACCATTTTAGAATTCTATCTACATCCTCTCACTGTAACTTCAGCACAAAGCCACGGAAAGATAAGAAGTATAAAGTTACCTTCTCAGAATTCCATGCATGTAAAGGGCCTCTAGAGTCATTCCCTACCTCTACATAAATAATGCTTAACCCAACTAACAAATGAATGCTGATCCTTTCAGCGACCTCCAGGGAAAATTATTATTTTTATACTCAGTACTTGTGGATAATACAAGTTAATGTTGCTAAGAGAGAAATAGGTTTCCCTTTCCATACCAAGTCCAATCTCTTAGGAATGTCTTTCTGGTTTTCTGGGATGCAGGATTAAGAAGATTGTGAGGCTAAAAGCTGAATGAAAAATAATTCTGGGATCAATTTTAGAAGGCTGCTCAGGAAGGTATAGTGGAAACAAATGTGATACAGTTTCCAAAGCTATTATAAGAAGAGGACTACACTAGAAGTCCTCTATTCTGATTTTATCTCTACGAGGAAATTTTGAACAAATCATCTTACTTGTTGACCCTTATTTCTTTATCTGATTTTTTAAGTATCATCGTCTTAGGATGGACATGACATGACTCAGATGAAGGTGCTTTGTAATTGCAGATTATAAAATATGTTAGTATTGCCCTCTAACTTCATGAAAGAAATTATACCAATCTAGCTTTTGACACAACCTTTATCCCAGCACTTTATTTCCACCTTCCTCAAATCTCAAGTTGGAACTTCCTCAAACTTGGACATCTATCTGGGATAGATGTCTGGGTTATCATACAAATACACAACATGACAATACCATCAACCCTAGCGTCTTTTGTCTACAATGAGTTTGCTACATTACAATCATGGTTCTCCTAAAACAAACAACTTTCTTTTAATATCATTTTGTGAGCCCTGGGATTACTCAAAGACTATAATGGGACAGAATATAAAAGTGTATGGAAGCCAGGTATGGTGGCACATGCCTATAATCCCAGCACTTGGGAGGCTAAGGCAAGAGGATCACCAAGAACTTAAGGTCTGCCTAGGCTACACAGAGAATCCAAAGCCAGCCTGAACTCTATAGTGACAACTTGTCTCAAAAAAAAAAAAAAAAGAAAAGAAAAAGAAAGTAAAAGGAAAAGGTGTATGGAGAATAATCTCTCTGAAAAAGAAAACTGTCACACATTGCTTAACCAACATGGGATGCACTGAGAAATGCATCTTTGGGCAATTTTGTCATTGTGTGACCACTGTAGAGTATTCTTATACTGACCTGGATAGTCTAGATCAATCACTCAACACAGCCTCTCAAAGCAATCAAGTGACAAGGTAAACACTACATACTATTTATTTCACAGTCAATATTTTTATAAGGTGGAAGAGTATATTCTAAAATGATGACAAAAATGAAGATAGAAAAGTATATCAACTCATAACTATTTTTATTATCAAGCATTACACACTTATACAATTGTATTGCTATGATTTTATGATTGGCAGTGCAGCTTTGTTTGTCTTATTTGCATCATAAACACATGACTAATGTGCTAAACTACAATGTTAGGGTGGCTACATTATCACAAGGTCATAGGAATATTTTTTCTTCTCCTCCTTCTCGTCTTTCTTCTTTTTTTTTTTTTTTTTTTGGTAGTGTTGGGATTGAACCCAGGACTTCACACATGCTAGGCAAGTATTCTCTCCCTGAACTCCATCCTCAGTCCTTTTTGAACTTTATTTTATCTTATTTTGAAATAAGACCCCAAGCTGGCCTTGAACTGTTAACCTTCTGCCTCAGCCTCCCAAGTAACCAAGATTATAGGCAAACACTACCATACATAGCTCACGTAATAAGAATTTTCCTGCTCTATTATAATCTTATGAGACAATTGTAAATGCACCACTATAAATGCAGGCCATCATTGAGTGAAATGTGTGCCACATGATTGTATTTTTGGAAAGTAAATGCATTAATTTCCCTAACGATAGTATCAGTTTGGGAGCTCATATCTACATATTTTGCTCTTACACTTCTTTAGTAATTGCAGAAAGAGGGGGAGGAAGTTAGCATCCACTAAGCTCTTGCTATTCAAAATAGTCCAGCAGGAAAGGCATCAACAAAGTTTGTTTAAAATGCAAAATGGTGGACAGCCCTGGTATGTGGATCAGAATCTGTACTTTAACAAGACCTCCAGGTTATTGTATGCATATTGAGGTTTGAGGCACCTACACTGAGCTTCCCAAAGCAATGAATCTCATCCTTCACCAAACAGCTATAGCCAGGGATATCCAGACTCTGTCCATTGATCGTGACTTTGAAGGAATTACTAGTTCTTTAAACAAAATTGGTGGCCCTGACTACCATATCACTTGCTGACAAGAATGTACAATCTAATTGATACCTACTTTCTGTGCAACATAATAAAATGCATTGTTAGAATTTTATCAATTTATGTTTTAAAGGTTGCAGTTGTGATCCCTTTGTTAGAGAATTGCTCAGTTAGGAAGTGGTGAAACACACTTAATTACAGCCCAACACCAATTTAGTCCCATTGCAATGGCCAAAATGCCAATACCTGTAATGGCCATGGTGTACAGTAGAACATGCACATATCTGACTCCATTTCATCCATGAACTGCCAAGGAAACCTGTCATTTTCACAGTTAGATCCTTATAGGGCCTCACAAAATACAGTTGGCATTACATATCCACAGGTTATGCATGAGTTCAAACAAATATAAACCAAACATATTTCAAAAAATGTTGCATCTTTACTGAATATAGACTTTTTCTTGTCATTATTCCCTAGACAATATACTACAGTAAATAACAGCTATTTATATATCATTTATATTGTCACTAGGTGTTATAAGTAATCTAGAGATGATTATGTAAAAGGATGTTAATAAATTGTATGCAGACACACCATGTCACAAATGGGACATGACATACACAGATTTTGAGACAAATCCCTTTTGATACAATGCCTGATCTTAGTCAATTAGAAGTGATTCCTCCTTTTGATACAAAGGAATGACTATATTTTGTAGCAACAGCTAAATTAATAAGAGCACAAGCCTAGGAAAACTAAGCTGTAAATGGAGGAGGGAAAGAAAATGAAGGGAAAACAAAACAGAAAAAGATGGTGTGGACGCTATTGATCTGCTGTCCAGCTGTCAGGGGTCCGTGCATTTCCTCCAGTTTTAAAAACAGAGTTCCATCCTCATCATATCCACTCCAAACAAATGCTCTTCAAAATGCTCTTCACCAAGCTTCAGAGAACAGTGTCAATCATATTAGAGATCCGTGGCCTATACTGAATCTTAAATTGCAAACCATCTAATAAAATTCCCCATATGAGCTCTCTGTTATCTACAGTTCTAGGATACCCTAGAGCACTGATGGTGAAACTTTCAGAGACTTGAGTGTCCAAACTGCAACCCAAGACCTACCCATTTATTGCAAAGTGCCAACACTGCAATAAAACTGGATACTAAAGTTTTAATTTAGGAAAAAATAACTCATACATTAACATCTTTTGTCTTAAAAGAAAAACAAATAACAAGTGTAACACAAGTTTGCCACCACTGCCCTAGATTGCTCTTTACCCATTTTGCTCCCAGACCCCTAATTTATCCCTACTCTAACCCCTCATATTTGTTCTCTCTTATGAGAACAGTGCTGCTGTGTATCAACTCTTCCAATTTTGTATAATCGCACATTACTTTTAAGATGGATGATTTCACTTTGAGCTTGGGAAACAAATGATCCTCCACTTGCTTGGCTCTATCCCTTTTCTGAGACTAATGAGGATCACAAATAACCAATGATTCTGCTGTCACACCTAGAAGTTTAGAGATCTTGTTGTGTTGTCATAATTCTGTTCTGTAATTTTATTATGCAACCCTTCTAATCCTCAACTTCTTAATTTATAAAACAAGATGTGGTCCACGAATGATAAAGATTGTATTGTGTATGATAAAGGATAATGTCTAAAAATAAAAAAAATTAAATATAACACCTACTTTAGGTATTTGGGGAGGGCTGCTTGTCAGGATTCCCTAACACCTATGCCAGGCACAAAAGATTTATAATGATTATCATTAACTCAGTCATGATCTCAACCATTCTATGAATTTGAGGTTCTACTAACCTAAAAGAACCTTGAGGTTCTATTGAACTCTAAATAATCAATAAGCACCTATTTAATAACTTCTATATACCCAGTACTTCAGAAACAAGGAGAAAGGTAATAGAGAATAAAGAAACATTGATAACCATCTGTGTCAGACACTTGGTTTATATTATCTTATTTATTCCTACAAGTAACTTAATAAGAAGGATTTGGGTCCTCACTTCTAAAGAAGAGGACACAGAACTTTGCAAGATTATATAACTTGCCCATTAGGCACAGATGTATTTGTACCTAGGTTTTTGTGACCCACGAGCCCTTTCTTTTGTACAAACCACAGTGCCTCAAAAGTAGAACATATGTCTCAAATTGACTAAACCTTAAAAAGGGGAAAGAAAAAATATTAGACGAATAGAAAGGGGAGGCAAAAGAAGAGAAGGCCAAGAAGGGAGAGGAGATTTAATTTTGGGGAATAAGCAAGCAGCAAGAGGAAGCCAAGAAAACCTCCCCACTTCAGTTCCATCCCCTGGGGAGCCACCTCCCTGAGCTCATCCTTGTAAACTTACATGCCTATCCCTGCCAAGTGAGCTAGCATGGGGAGGAAATGCATCACTTCTTTGGTTTCCCAAACTCAGCTAGAAGCAGCTGACATTGCCTCCACTTAGGGAGGCTCAGGTAGAAGTACTGCGGCCTTCCACATGGAATCTAACTCCCTGTTCTGTCAGTTTAATTTGGCACCATCTGATAGCTATCTCACATGGGTTCATCTCACACTCATGACCGACTTGTAAAATGCTCACTGTGTGCGTTCTAGTTTACACTTCCGTATGAAGGTAGTCATGGCTAAGAACACATCACAAAACTTCATGAAATGTTTCTAAAATGAAACTAAACACATAGAACTTTGAGACAGCGCCCATAGATTAGTTGCTGGAGTGAAGAGAATGATTTAAGAATGAACAATAGCCTCTGGTAAGTGGCTGTGGCCTGGCAAGCCGAGGCCCACCAGGGCAAGAACCATGTCAGCGTTTCCTGAGATCTGGGACCTGCTGTTTGACCTTGGGGCTGTGGGAAAACAGGCAGCCACCAGCATGCTGCTCTGGTAAGTGGCTGTGGCCTGGCAAGCTGCAGCCACGCCAGGGCAAGAACCATATCAGCGTTTCCTTGGACCTTGGGGCGCTGGGAAAACGGGCAGCCAGCTCACCCCTCTGGTGAGCAGCTGTGAGCCCACCGGGTCGCAGGCTAAGAATCAAACATCCATCTTCCCCCCTCCCCCAGCAAGTGAGAACCGGAGATCTGAGCATGTCTTACGAGTTTGACTATATGCGATATAGCAAATAAGGGGGATTTTCTTCTGCTCTCTCTTTGAGGGCAAATATTTTTATCTCTGTTTTGCTCTGTTTTGATCAATGGTATTGCTCTATTCAATATTCTGTTCTTGTAATTTCGGTATTTCCTTCGATATTGCTCTGCCTGATTGAAGGAACAACTATTGTGAAGAAAACCAGATGTATTATTGTGCCTATTGCTGTTGTCCCAGTGGCCTGCTGTGAGGTTCTGTGCCAGTTTCACTGCACTGACTCAGTTGGCTCTGTCCTGTCTTGTTCTGCTGTATTTTACTACCTTTAAAATAAAATAAATAAATAAATAAAATAAAAAATAATAAGTAAGAAAAAAATTTTTAAAAAGTAAATAGCAACAACAAAACAGATCAGCAAGGTACTGAGCAACCCGAAACATGATATAACTAAACAGATAATGAACTTAAAAAGCAAAAGGAGGAAAAGCAGGTGCTCTAAAGGATACAACTGCATGTATATTTAAGGGTGTAGGAATGATAATTATGTTGCTAAGTTTTTGTTGGATCAGAGAATTGAGCTGTTTGCACCCTCACTGTTTGAATATCCACTTTGTATTCTTTGATTTTGTAACTTGAACAATTACATCCAGGAAGACAATATGTAATGTATCGATTAGTAATTTCTTACTGTTCATTTTTTTTTGAAATTCTGTATTGTTTCTACCTTTTTTTTCTGTTTTGCTTTATTTTCCTCCTCTCTTTAAATAAAATTAAAAAAAAGAATGAACAATAGATTTTGGAAACATACGGCCAATATTATGAAAAAAAATCTTATTAGTCCTATGGGGGTGGAGCTGTTTCTTAAAGGGAATGATGTTTTGTCAGGTACCTTGGAAAGAGGTCCGCTTGAGAGTAGAGACTCAGGAAGATGCTTAGTTGGAGTAGGCTGGGCACTCTCTACTCAGGGCCTGGCCAGCACTTGGTGTGGAATGTTGTCGTGGAGTTGCCTGGAGCACTTCTGTTGGTGCGGGCAGCTCTTCTTGTCCCAGGAAAATAACCTGGAGATGAGGCACAGTCCGGGCTAGGGAAAGGACCTCAAATTGGATCCTGACTCCACAGCATTTGTGACTCATTCTCTGTGCTACATGCCTTTCTGTCATCATCATGGCTCATCCTATACTGAATGAGGGAAAAGTTCACACCCAAATGTAGATCACTATCATTCAGGCAATGCTGGGTCCTTTTCCTTGGGGTCAGAGCATCTTGCCTGCAAAGAACAGGGCTTGGTACCAGTCCAAGCACTCTCTTTGTGTATCACCTCAAGCAAGCCACAGAGCGAAGCGCTGTGTCTCACCCATTTGCAAGAGAAACAATATCTACCTTTCAAGGTTAGCTTGAAGATTAAAGGAAATAGGAGAGCTGTGACTGGAATTTGTATGTCCCTTCGGTGTTTGTTCATCTCATCCCGTGTTGGTGATGACTATGTGCCAAGTGCCAGGTGAAAGGGACACAACAGCGAGCAAGACCCATCCAGTTGCTGCCTTCAAGAAGTTCATGTTCTAAGAGGAGTAGGACAGCTGGTAAGCAGAAAAACACACCGAAGAACTGAGATAGGGACCTGGGTGCATGGAATTTATTGAAGGTGTTCTCTTCAGGAAAAGCCTACACAGAACAGAGGAAGGGAACCAGGACGGGGAAAGAGAAAAGCCACGAGAGTACCTTAGCCCAATTTCCTCAGGCTCTGGAGTGGAGGTCACACGTTCAGAGTTGTGCTAGAAGAAAAGAAGCCCGTACGTCTGCACCCCTTGGGCCACTGACCACCCAAGGATGGGGATGTCATAGCCTCCCAGATGAAGCAACTCCTTAATCAAGAGTGAGTCTGTGTAAGGTCACATTTACAAAGTGTTGGCTGCTTCATTCCAGAGGTTGAAGGATGGACAGAGGCAGCATCGGTTACTCGTATTTATTATGGAAGGTCAGAGAGAAAAAAGTGGGGGAGGGTGGTTGGGAAGATTCTGTGGCATGAGACTGTGCTGTTATTTTATATTGGGTGGCCAGGAAAGGGATAGACACATATTTTGTGGAACTGGAAGCTTATAACTTGAACCATTTTAAGTTTTAAAAAAAATGACATCATGAATATAAAATATAAAACTGGTACAAACATGAACATTTATTCAAAATGAGAAATAAGCCAGGCATGGGATGGTGTATGCCTGTACATGCAGGAGGCCAAGGCAGGAGGGTTGCCATGAGTTTGAGGCCAACCTGCACTACGTAACAAGAGCCTGTCCCAAAAAAAATAAAAGAGAGAGAGAGAAAAATAATCAAAAATTGCAAATAATAATACTAACAACTCAAATATCACAAAATCCAGAAAACACCATAATATTCATGTTAATTAACTTCCCAAAACACTTCTATCATAACTTTAATTTTTGGCTGTATACTTGGATATATAGCATCTGTACTTTCCACATCTGGATAGTTGACCAACTATGCATCAATATTGGGAAGTGAAATTGCATCTGAACAAAACACAGACATACATGTGAATAATACAGTGTAACAATCTGTAAAGGTTTTACATATTATTACATAGCATAAGTTATCTAGACATGACTTAAAGCATGTAGAAGGATGTGGATATGTTATATGCACATACTACATGATATCCTTTTATACAAAAGACTTGATCATCTGAAGATTCTGGTATCCAGGGGATTCTGGAACATTTTATGACATTGGCAGTAATTCCAGGGAATCACAGCTGCCACAGGCATCTAGCAATCACATAAACATTTAAGGAAGAGACAGCAAACCACCTACATACCTCTTCTCAACTCAAACTGAAGGAATCCCTAAGTCAACTACTACTTCCCAGGTCCACAGAATGCCTGTAGCCACTGTAATGTTGCCTGAGAGAAGCATAAGAGATTAAAAAACAAGACAAAAAGTGGAAGTAGCCTTACATTTTCACTGGCTGTGGTTAAAATATTTCACTATTGCAACATTTGTAAAAACACCCAAGCATGACTGGGATAAATCCAGGGTCCCTCCCAGGATTTAGTAAAGACTGGGTCAAGGAGTTCTGATATGTAAGCTCCCCTAGCTACACTGTAAATCTACTGCTGTGCTTGAAGAGTTCTTTGAGGGCTGATATATAAACTGAGAGCATTTAGATGCCACTCGGTAAATTATTACTAATCAGAGACCCATGGTGAGTCCACTGCAGTCTTTCAAGACAAAGATCACTGACTCTAACACTCAGACTAACTTATAAAAGGACAAGAATGTAACACTTCCCCAGGAAGCCCTCTAAATAGAAGTTACCTGTGTCTGAGACATCCCCAGATGATCTACATATGATCTTTAGTCACTCATGCATGCAGGTGACAAATGGTAACTGAGTGTGTAGCATTGATATAGAATCAGTAAAATTAGTACACTGTTTGGCTGTGAATTCTATTCTCTTCCTGGACCAGCTCTAGGTCTCTGAGCAAGGGAGTCCTTTATGCCTGCCAGATGTTCTTGCTTAGAGTATGAGTCTTCCACTCCAGTACTTATTTGTTTGCCTGCCTCTCTCACTTGCAGAGACAGGCTGTGCAGGGCAGCAGCCTGTCTTATTTGTGTCTGCACCCTCAGTGCCTAGCACACAGCCCAACATACAGAAAGCAGTAGATTCATGTAGCAAGATGAATGCACAACTGCTCAACCAGAAGTATTTGGAAAAAAAAGAAAAATCATTCTATCTGGTTTTTTTTTTAAATCTCATAGTCTCAAGGAGAAGTAAATTAATATTTTGTTTGATTTGGTCAGTAGCATAGTACTTCACCCTGAACAATTGGAGCATATTTTTGTTTTTCAGGTCTTTTGCAGAAAGCATTAGTTAGTTTACATAAATAATTTTCATTGTTTAACAGAAAGCAGTCACAACATAAAGGAGAAATAACACACAATATGCCATTTTCATTCTGGTTACTCTGCACCAAAACGTGGGACAGAGTCCCATTCTTATTTTTTTGAGAAGGACAAGAGAGCTGCTTGTGCAGAATCACTGTTCTCTTTGTCAATAAATAAAAGGTCCTTGTTTTTGCAAGGATTTCACATGATGTAGCAAAAAAAAGAAAGAAAGAAAATGAAAAAAGAGTGTAAAGTTTTCTATATCAAGTGTGCTCACCAAGTTTGCCTTCAACGTCTTAATTACAGAGGATTCATGGTGATAACCCACACTTCTTTTCAGTGGTAATAAGAAGGTCAAAGGGAGCCTGTGTGTTTTCCCTTCTGGGCTTCCTCTTTCCTCTCTAGATTTCACAGATTAAAAGAAAAAGAAGAAAAGAAAAGAAAGAGAAAAGAAAATATTTTTTAAATGAAAGCTGAAAATTTCAAGCTAACTACGAAGGGACTAACAATATCTGACATCAAGCTGAATGTTTTTCCTGTATTTAAACTCCTAATATTGTTTAGCAAACACAGTTTAAACCTTTTATAATTTCCAGGGTTCTAAAAAACTGGTTTCAGATAAAAAAGTAATAGTGTCCAATATGACATCTCCACAGGTTGCAGCCAGATTTAGAATGTAAGTACTTGTAGGGTTCCGCTGGCCAAGCGGCCCTGGATATTTTTCCTGTTTCGGGAGAACGTGGCTCCAGATGTGCACTGCTGACAACAGGACAAAGGATGAGGCAACTGCAGGTGGCTCCTGTTGTGGGTCCTCTAATGAGGGTTACTGGGCAATTCACCCTGCTCTTTTAAGGAAGCCATTTGGTCATACAGATGTCCTTAGGTTGCATTTTTTTTTTCAAACAGCCATTTGTATTTCAAGAAAGGAAAATGACTCAAATAATACATGAATGAGGAAGGAAGAGGGACAGGGGTAAAACTTTCCAGTGACTTGACAGAGTTCTCCTTCCCTTTTGACCTATGCAACCTGGGTAGGAGAATATTTTTAGAATTAGTACACACTCTTATCAAATAAGTGTAGAAACATTGTTATCTTTCCAGCAGATGGCTATGTTCAATTGAAAAGAAAATATTTTTACAACAGCATAACTAAATATTAAACACTAGTGAATAAACTTGATGTGGAATATGAAGGCATGCATGAAGAATCTTCTAAAACTGTTCTCAAAGACATAAAAGAATGTAATAAATGAAAAGACTTATTTTATTTCTGGAATAAAAGTTTTGTTATTGTAATGGCATCAGTTCCCAAATTAAGTTATAAATTAATTGTGAACATTTCCACAACAATTTTGTTGGGCTTATTCAAAATAATTCTAACATTATTTAAAAGACTAAACTTTAAGGATAATCAATATCATTTTTTAAGGTCAGAAGAATAAGAGGAAGAACTTGTGTTATCAATCATTTAATAAAATTAATTATACAGCTATCATACAAATGTATAATAAATAAAATTGCTAATCATGATTCCCCTCAATTTATTCTATAGTTTACAGAGAGTTGTGAACTGCAGTTTAAAAACAGTCTATAAATAGCCCCAAATGGACAATTTAAGTACCATGTAATCACAATGCAGAATCTGTGCAGCTATTTAAAATAATGTGATGAAACTATGTTAGCATAAAAATATGTTGACAGTATGTTCCTAACTATAGTTTGCTACAGTCACCCGGTTTGAGAGAACAAAGTGTTATATATGCTTATACAAGTGTAATCAAAGAAAAAAATATGAACAGATAAATGTGAATGTATTAATGATGATTATAACCCATTTGCCCTCAATACTGAGTTTATGGGTGAATGAAATCTTTTTTTGTATTCGTTCATTGTAATGAATACATATTAGTAGTTTAAATATATATTTAAAACATTTTAGATTGTTGTACGATGTGTGAATTCCATTTGTTGTTATTTTCAGTCCATTTTCAAGATAAGTATGCAGATTTGACAGTTAATATATAATTAATATTTATCATATAATCCTCTATCAAAGAAGTGGCTTTAACCAAAAATCTGACGTCAAACATCCCTGCTTTTTTAGCATTAAATTTACAGCAGTAGGCAATTTACAACTGTAATAATCACACTTTTAGTTGCAAAATAGGAAATGCTTTTCCAGTTCCTGCCACAGAATGTCTCTAAAATAATACAGCTGCTTAGCCATCCCTTCCTTTAAAATGGAAAATATCGTGGCTAAACTGTTGCTTTGTCTGGAGGCTCCAGTCTAGTCGCTCCAGTTGCTAGGGTGCAACACTGTGCCCCCGTCATGCTTCCAACATCCTGGGCTTGAGTGATCAAGGCTTAGCATTGGCTCTAACCATAGCTGGTAGAACTCAAGACATTGTTTATACCAGGGCTGCTGAGTAAGGCATTTACCCACGAGAACATTTGTACAGTAGGACAAGTATATTCAGGCAACCTTGAAAGACTGAAGTCACAAACAGCAGAAAGTCTGGAATTGTGCATTTATGTTGGAGGTAGAGACATTGGTGAGAGAAGACCATGCTTGCTGATTTCCAGTCTTCATCTTTAGGTGTGGCTGGCAAGTTACCTAAGTCATTGATTTGTCTCCTTTCCAGAGTAACTGTCAACCACTGCCCCTCAAAGCACATGACTTAACAAAGTCTAGAAAATAACTGATTGCTAAATACAGGCCAATTTCATGCTCTCCTAAAATAAAGACGTTTTCAAGGGTAAAAACTGATTCTTGAATAAGTTTCATAAATCAAGTCTCTAAATTTTAAAATTTCACATAAACCAAATTGAGCTAGAAAACAAATTTTCTACATCTATGAATTGAGAGACCCTAGATAAGGTAGTTTCAGATGCAGGTGCTGATTCAGAATGTTTTCTAGAATGTGTTTGAGTACATGAGAAGTTTAATAAGACGGACTGATTCTCTATGGAAAGTATGTGTCCTATTTGGGCATTTAACATTGTAACAGTATACACTGTTAATAAGATTAAAAATTCTTTTCTTATTAACCTCATCTTAATAGCTGCATACTATTAAAAGATGTACTTATGTAATTATTATGTGAAACTTATTTCCAATTTTTATATTATTGATTACTAAATCTACAAAAAAAGTTTTCCAACTATCTACATTTTTTTAAAGAGAATAAAACAAAAGAGAGCAGAACTTCATGACCCAACACTTCATGACCAGACAACCAGACATCAACAGTAGCTACTGTAATGTCTCTTTTCTTCAAAATATCCATCTACATCCTGAGAAGTGAAGGGCTTGAGATTTAGCTCACTGGCACAAGTGCCTGCCTGGCAAGTGCAAAGTCATGAGTTCAATTCCCGGCACCAGAACAAAAAAAAAAAAAGAAGTATGATCTAATAAACATTTTTACTGCTATATTGCAAATTATTTTCTAAAATGATGGTTGGAATTTTTGTCTCTGTGACTAGTGCATGAATGACCACTTCCTTGTACCCTCACTCATTTAGGAATTAGACTTTAAAAATAGACATAGAACATTTTTAAAAAATTCAGTAATTTGATAGGTTGAAAAGTTTATTCATTGTTGCTTCTAATTTGAATCTGTTTTTATTAACAGTGAGATTAAGCACTCTTCCATATGTTATTAAGTCATTTGTATTTCCTCTTCTGGGTACATTGTATATACTTTTTGCCTGAACTATTTCCTTTTCAGTAATAATGAACATTAACTACTATGGTAATTATTATGACACAACTCTTTTGACTTCTAGACAATAATGCTATTATATAGTCTCATATTAAACTTCAAAGTCTGAAATCTCTTATCATAAAGTGGTACTTTATCATAGTGAAGTTTTAAAATTTCTAAGACACATCTTAAAATGTATATTATAATCATTTATTTCCAGTTATTTCTATGTTAGTACTTCAACTATAACAAATTCAAATTTTCCTTTTTTATCTAAATGTGTCACAAAAGTAATTTTAACTGATAGAGTGGGCCATAACTTCAAGAAAATACATTTACACAGTATAAAATTTATTTATGAACTGGGTTGTATTATATCCATTAGACCTAACAAATAAAATACAATAAGCCAGCTGAGCTGAAACTTATTCTTGATCTATTTTCAGCCATCAATAGAGTTATCATGACACTCTGACACCATAATGTAGTTCCATGCTGAAGGCAATCATTAATTTATTCTCATTAGTTGAGTGTCTGGCCAAGTAAAGGAACCCTAAATCAGTGTTTTTCAAGTGTGAGGAATGCCCTATTAGTGAGTCATGAAATCAGTTAAGTGGGTCAGACTGACTTTTCATCTTAATGAAACATACCAGAAAGAGGGAAAGAAAGAGGAAAAAGAAATCAAAAAGCAAACAAGAACACTGCTTGTAGCAAAGGCAAATATTATTTCATATAAATGTGCCAGGTTGCTATGTAAAATGATCTGTTCTGTTGTCAACTACGCTTAAAAAGGTCAAATAGTTTTTAAGAGCACTCTGATGAATAGGTGGCATTCTTTCTCTCTCTCTCTCTCTCTCTCTCTCTCTCTCTCTCTCAAACACACACACACACAACTTAAATGAATTCCATCCTCATTCCAGTAATTACTCTCCATTAACATCAGCCTTTAATAAATTTATTTTAAGCAGGATTATTGATTTAGTGCTCTCGTGGGTGGGGCTGTGATCTAGGCACTGAGTCCACAGTGGTAGTAAGTTGAGATCCCTGCTCTCCTAGAGCTTCCAGAGGGCAGAAGGCAGCAGAGTACACACTCAACAGTGGGAAGGGTTTTTGGAGCACCAGAAAAATGGGCAGATGGCAGGAAGCAAGGGACTCAGGTGCCATTAGAGTATGACTAGGAAAGTGACATTTGAATAGAGCTCAACCTTTGTTTAGTCTAGTATTTTAAGTACTATTTGAAACTTAAATGAATATTTTACAAAATAATAGCCATGGCCAAGGTATTAAAATAATATATTTAATGCCCTATTATGATACTTAACCTTTTTTTTTTCATTTATTTAAGTCATTTACTCAACACATATTTCTTTTGTGCTTCCCAATGGCTGGCCACTGTCATAGGTCCTGGAGATTGAACTAAGAAACAGACAAACAGAATCTGCTCTCAGAAATATCCAGTCTAGTACTCCAGATTTGGTGATGCAGGCCTGTAATTCCAGCTACTCTGGCGGCTGAAGCAGGAGGATCACAAATTGGAAGCTAGCCCGGGCAACTTAGTGATACCTTGTCTCAAAATTATAAAATTAAATTAAATATAAAATAAAATGAGCTGGGATGTAGCTCCATAGTAGACTGCCCCTGAGTTCAATCTTCAGTGTGGCAAAAACCAAACAAACAAAAATGTATGCAGTCTCCTGTGGGCACATAAATCAAAAAAAAAAAGAAAGAAAGAAAGAAAGAAAGAAAAGAAAGAAAATAGGCAGTCTAATGCCATAAGTATATGGTGAAAGAATATGGATTGCAATTCCCTTTTCAGAAGATCAGGAAAGGCTTCCAGGAAAAGTGATATATAGAAGGTGAAATTAAGTTCCAAATTTTTTAACACATCTTCACTGTAAGTGGCAGCCATTCAAATGGTGCTTACTAAGAAACTTTGGGCTGTGACCAAGGGGCTTTTAACATCACTGAGTTAGTCATTACCCCAAATGAAATAATTACAGAATGAAATCAGATGTTTACACACCTTTTACCATGAAATTTAAGTCAAATCTATAATCATTCTACATGCAGTAATCATAACCCCATTTTCTCTATTTAGAAGGGGAAAGAATGCTTCTGTAAGTCTCGGAGGCACTAAGGGCTGCTGCTGTGTAACCTGGGGACTGGGGCTGCCTGCGTTGCTGCAGTGCATCCGTGCAGTGGAATACTGGGGGGGGGGAGGGTGACTGTTTCCGTGAGCCATGCACTGTTTGACACACGTGGTCATGTTTGTTCTCCAATCTTATAATTAACAGGTAAGACCGTGGTTTTTCTTGGTGTAAAGAAAATAATCTGAAGGTTTTTCCTCCTTTTGTAGTTTATGCAAATAAGAATGAATAAATAAGGCTGAACCAGTGAATTTTAAACACAACTCCAATTCTTACTCTTCCATGCAAGTTAGCAGGCAAAGAGGAGGGAGGAGCCTAGTGTGCAGATCAAAGGAAGTGGATATAGCAAAGGCCTGAAAGCAAGGCCCAGAAGGTTAGTTTCAGGAAGGTACTGTGGTATGTAAGAAGCTTCCCAGGAAGAGGTGCTTTCTGGTGAAGAGGAGCATGGAATGGACAGGTGTTATCTTTCTTGATATCCAAACTTAAAGCACTATACAGTCTTCTAAAATGACATCTCATAACCACTACCACTGCCACTAAATTTTTAACCAAAGTATTTATCCCTTTCTAACATGTGAAGTATTTTACTTTCTAATCTCTCTCATGTCCTTATGGAGGATGATAATTTTGTATATTATCCTTACTAATGCCCCTGATTAAGGTGGAAGCCTAAAAACCTAGACCCAAGATGATCAGATGGACTAATTCTCACACACATGCACACCTAACCCCTTATAATATTTAAAGTATTTCTCTTTGCATTTGAATCTCAGAGAAGAATCTTCCAATATCCTGCCTAGAGGCTGAAATCTAGACAACTGTCCAATTCTGGGGCTGGATGTGGAGAGGGCTGTGAGGATTTCTGCACGGTGGGCAACAGTGTGTTAAGTAGCCACTACACCTCTGCTCTCTGTTCCAGCGCCATTCCTTCAACTACGCTTCACACCTCCCTTCTAGAGGCCTTCTGCTTTCCCCTCTTCAGAAAATAAACCTTGAGTATTCAGGAAGCTGTAGCCTCAGCCTCCCAATAGTCTGGAGTGGGGCAAAGGATGGTCTGAAACATAGATAGAAGTAAGAAAGTCCAGAGTCCAGACCACAAAAGCCTGCCTGCGTTGTCAAAGGGTTAACAAGAAAATCACCTTTTCTTTCTTTCATTGATGAACTGGATCCAACAAGAAACCAGTTCTGTGTGTATTTGTAATATATTATAGTATATATTAATAACATGTTCCCCGTACATTAGCCAAAGCCATTGAAACTCAGGGAAGCCCACTGCCTTAACATTCACTAAGAGAGAAGAGCTCCAGCTGCCTTGGTAAGCATTTGTCTCCTTTTTGATGTGATTTTCAGGGCATACAAAATAAAAGGCTTGGGATGAGACCATAAAGGCTAAGCTAGGTATTCACTAAAGTTGGGCCCATATTCACAAGGAGAGAAGGGTTTGGGTTTAAATATTTGACATCTTACACTTCTATGACATTCTGTAGCACTATGTCCAAGTTAATGCAGCCTAAGACATAGAAGCAAAAAACTGATTGTCCTATGTCATTCATTTCTGTGCTTCAAATTTCTGTAGTTTCCTGAAATAGTCTACTGCTCTCTGTTAGAGATACTAGGTGTCTGTTCATTGCCTTAATCTATAACATGCTCCACGGGGTCTCTGAAGTGAGACTCCCCCTCTCTTTCTTCATTGTCCTTCTACCCCAATGAGCCACGCCTTTTTCTAGGACAAGAGCTATGCTGTTTGGAATAGGTCTTACTTATCTCCTTATATAGGCAAGGAGAATCTTCTCACAATGAAGTCATGCATGTTTCTAACTACAGAGAATAGGGTGAAGGGAAAAGGAAACCAAAGAACAGAGAGGAAGGCTGGAAGTTACACAATAGCATACTCAGGATGTTTATGTGGAGTTCATAATTTCCTTATCCTGTCACGTGTACATCAAGACTCCTGATTTTGGTGAACTTTTCAAAATCCACGAAGTCATATTAGTAAGGAAAATGGTCTTCAAAATCAAGCCCCTCAAGTAAATGCCAGTGTCTTTTACTCTGAGTAATTAATTTAAAGGTAACAATACAAAATTAACCATTGTTACCCTCCCATTGTCTTATTTTGAAATTTTGTTTTATTTCTTTTTACCTTTAAAATAAAAAAATCAAGCCCTTCTTTGCTGAATTTTCCACTATTTCTATGGGTTCCATGCTGCAAATGAGATGCAAAGGTAAGTCGGGATCACTATTCATCTGCTTCTACATTTGATGACCCTGGAACTCTCAGATAAATGATGACACCTTTCACAAGCAATAGCTGATCAGTTACCTAATAATGGCTTGTCTTACTTTTTTTTAACCTGGCAGATTTTTTTAACCTGACATTGGTACCAATGGAGACATTTTCTTCAATAAAATTCTTTTTGATGAAAATACTGCACTTGTTTTTAAAAATAAGTATCTTGAAAAGGAATTTTGGAAATGTGAAACAAAAGGCTGACAACACAGTGGTCTATCAGTGGATCAATAAGCTAAATGTGACGTAGGGGGCAAGAATATGCCACTCTGGCACAAGCGTGATTATGAACTGAAGGCAACTGAGAAACAGAAGATGCAGAAAACACCTCTCTCCTGTCCTGCTATCTGGACAAAAGTAGGATATGAATTTCCATTTGTAAATGTGAAGTTCTCATCCTCCTTAGGAGAACACCTCTCAGCCACCAGGACGCGCCATTAGTAGACAGGACTCTACACTCTGCAGTCCAAAGGTCTTGCGGAGAAAAAGATACATGACAAACCTTGCTAAACCACCACTTTCCCATATTTTACCATTCCTAAAAGCTGCCCTGCACTTTTTCTTTTGCTAAAAGATATTATTTTTCTTATGGACCTTCTTATTCATCTGGCATAGAACATCTCTTTGGAAATGACTGTCAGTTGACATAACAAAGTTTCATAATTTGTACTAAAGTTCACAGCTCCCATTGTAGAGTTGAATAGCCTTTTGTCTGTCTGACTGGGTGTAATAGAAAGTCAAAATAAGTTTTTACATATTCAATCTCCTTTTTCTGTATGCTTTCCCCTTGGGAACCTAGGTCTGTGAGATTCTGATTTCATAGATCTGCAGTGAGTCCAGGAATCTGTAACCTTTTAAACACTCTCCAGGCACTTTGGATGCTCTGCTAGGCCTGAGAACTACCAGTCTAAAGAAGCATTAAAATATTTGCATGAGCTAGGAAATATCTAGAAATATATGACTAGTATTTGGAAGTGATTCTGAAGCTCCTATCAGAAGAACTTCGAACTACAAGACCCCTTGTCAAGAGAAATTCCTACATTAGAAAGTTGTTTTTAAGCTTTATTTTCTCTTACTGGATGATCACAATTATATAAAGAGAATTTCGTTTCCTTCTTCATTTATTATAGGTAGTCAGCATGATTAATTGAAAATATACCATTCTTTTAACCTGTTCTGTACATAGGATAATTAGGTTCATAATGATTAATTTACTTGAACAAGTCATATTACAAAGGTTAAAATAAGAACCTAAGTAGGGCCAGCTTCCTGGGCTTTCAACCTATGCAACCACATAGAACCCCATGTCTAGAAAAGGGCTTGTTTGACTTAACATACTGCTGTTGTCACGCTGAAATTTTCAAAAAGTTTTTAATGATGGGGCTATAGTATTCCATTTTCTATTACTGTTAACACAATACCATAGACTAAGTTATAAGGAAAATATATTTATGTGGGTTCATAGTTCTAGAGGACCAAGGTTGAGTGGTCACATCTGGCAACACCTTTCTTGCAGATAGAGTCTCACAGTGGTGAGGACACATGGAAAGAGACAGGAAGTATGTGAAAGACTTGTCCAAACTGGCTTTTATAGCAGACCCACTTGCAAAATAACCCATTCATCCATTGATTATGAGTGGATTAATCCATTCACAAAAATAGATCTCCAATCACCTCTAAAGTCGCATAATGGAGAATAAATTTCAGTTTGAGTTTCAGAGGAGAAAAATTCATGTTCAAAGCATAATGGGGTCCCTATTTTCATTTTGTACTAAGCTTGAAAATTATCTATCCAGTCTGGCACTTAGGTAACTGGTTCCATATTATGATGTTCTGGGGGCTAGGCTCAGCAGAGGGAAAGGTCATATGAATAAAGAGGCAGCATTATCACTTTTATTCAGGATTCGACAGTTTCTTTTCTACAAAAAAATTTCATCCTGATTTCACCATGTACTATTGCAATACTAGCCCCAGTACCTACCAGTTAAACAGAAGCTAGAGCCCAGAGAAGTTACATCCAAATTTCAGAGAAAAACACCCACAGAGATGGATATAATTTACTCATAAATACTTACAAGTTTCAAATAGTTGGATATTAAGCCACTCTATCTTGATGCTGATTTGTGAATGAAGCCCATGAAACATCTACATCTGACTGAAAAAAATAATCTATGAGGTTAATGCAGAAAGAAGAACCAAGGGAAAAAAAAAAAAAGAACTAAGAGTGCCAAAAATAAATGTTTCCATCCTGAGCCAAAGAACGAATCACTTGTACATTTATATGTTATAGAAAATGTGATTCCTTTTTTTTCCAGTTTTACAAGGCCAACACCTATCAGAAACACAAATTCTTACTTTTACTGATTTAGACTAGGTCTCTGAAACCATAAAAAGGCCATTTATGGAAATGAACAAAGAATGTATTTATATCTTTATCTGAGGATTCTTGCCAGACTCCATTCCAAATCAGCAGAGTAACATTTTCTTTTACATTTGTACATTTTAGTGAATTTTTTAAACCCTGAAGCTAATAGATTTTTGCTTATTGAGTAGAGAAATAAACTGATATTAGGAGAGAAGACTTGGAATATACGTAGTAGAGTTGAATGTTTGTACCTTGTTTATTAAACATCTTTGCTCTCACCAAATCTTACCATAGAATCAGCCTTCTCAGAAGGTTCTGAGGTCCAGAGTTTGTGTTTCATAGTTTCCTTTCCCTTAAGGCACCTAACACAATGCTGTCAAGTAGAAGAAACTCAGAAAACCTTCTCTCTGCCTAGGGTGATATTTCGGGTCATAAAAATATCTTAAGCCAGTGGCTAAAGAAGTGAATTTAAAGATTGGAATTTCTGATTAGGTAGTTGAAATTTTGAAACACTTCACAGTCTCATTATTTATGTTGCAGCCCATAAACAAGACTGTTTCTTTTAAAAATATTTTCATTCATTCATTTATTCAGTCACCAAACATGTGCAAAGAATTTACCTTGTACCAGGCACTCTTTCCTGTAGGTGCTGAGAATATGATGTTGAACAAGATGACTAGGTCCTTATTCTTATAAAGCTTACATTCCAGGGATCAAGGTATATAAAGAAATAATAGAGGAGTATTTAGTCATAAAATGAAGATATGGTGATGTGCAAGGAAGTAAATGCTAGGGTTGCCACTAAGCAGTAGAAGAAGGCCTTTCTGAGGAGGTTACATTGAAATTGCAACCTGAATGATAGGACAGACTGATATGATAGGTATGAGACTGTTTAGACAAAGAGCTATGTCTGACCCAGTATAGAGCTAGTGCCAAGACCCTGAGAAGAGGGCAGTTCCTTGTGTAATGTAGTATGGCCCAGAGAGGTGAGGCTTTTTACTAATATTGTTATTTACTGCTATACTCAATCATACTGCTATATTCAATTATGCCTGATGATATAGTCATTCTACTGAAGATAATAAGAAACAACGCAGTAATCATTGTAGATCACCTTGTATTGTGATTTTACGCTACTTTTTGGTTTCATGTTTTTATAGGAATTTGTTTTGTTTTGTCTTGCTAAGTTTTGTTTTTCCCTCTAATACAGAAAGGATAGAAATAGATATAGAGATTCATGCATGCATAGCTGTTTACACTCTCACTGTTTGACTCTCTACTTAGTGTGCTTTAATTTTGTAACTTGAACAACTATTTCTAAGAAGACAATACGTAATTTATCAACTAGTGATTTCTTATTATCTTTATTTTTGAAATTCTGTATTATCTCTATTCTTTACATGCTTTTGTTTCTCTTTAAATAAAAAAAATTTTTTAAAGTAAAAGGAGGAACAGAAAGTGCTCTAAAGGATACAGCTGCATTTATGTTTAAGTGTGTTGGACTGATAACCATGTTGCTAAGTTGTTATTAGACCATTGAACTTCTTGGCAGCCTCACTGAATGTCCACTCTGTATGCTTTAATTTTGTAACTTGAACAACTATGTCTAAGAAGACAACATGTAATTTATCAACTAGTGATTTCTTACTGTTTATTTTTTTTCCGAAATTCTGTATTGTTTCTACCCCTTTTTCTGTTTTGCTTTTTTCCTCTTTAAATAAATTTTTTTTAAAAAAAAAAGAAAAAAAAAGATGATTAAAGTCATATCTACAGAAACAGGGTAAATGCAAAAGATGAGGAGCCAGTAACACCATCATTTAGCAGAGATGTTAGCAAAGGCACCTCAGAAGATGGGATTAATGAGAAAGATTAAAGTCCAGACTGTGTGTGTCTTAAAAGCCAGAAGAGAGTAGTACTTCAAGGACAGGGTAGAAAAATGTGCTCAGTGCTGATGAGAGGCTGCATAAATAGCAGACAGATATGCGTTGTGATCAAAATATAAGGTGAATGGTTAGCTTTAAAATATGTTATTACACTAAAAGACATATATTGCCATTAGTATCCCTCAAAATACTCCCTTTTATTTGAAACATGTTTATTCCATATTCCTGTCACTTTTTAAAGCCATTCTGGAAGCCTTCCTTCACGTCTTTACAAAGTGTGATCAAAAATTTGGTGCCTACGATTGCTGAATGTGACCCATTGGAAATGCAGGCTCTTAAAAACATTACCATGTGTCTTCATCCATCTTATTGACCAGATCTTGCATCATATGACTTCTGGCTCCCCCGCAAATCAAAATGACCATAAAATATAAATCTTTTTAATCAGTTCACAACGGTGAAACAGCCATAAGAATGCAATTTAAAATATCCACAAATGAAGACTTCAAGAACTGCTTCAGAAAATGACAAGAACCCAAGCATGGTGGCACACACCTGTAATTCCAGCATTCAAGAGGCTGAGTCAGGAGGATCACCTTGAGTACAAGGCCAGCCTGGGCAACATACTCAAGTTCAAAGCCAGTTGAACTACATAGTGAGAACCTGTTTCAAAAGAAAAAAAGTGAGAAGAATGATGGGATAAATATGTTCAAAATGAAGGGGAATATTTGAAGGTAGTAATGACCGAGTGTCTTTTACTGTGATTACCATAAACACAGGCCAATGACTTCTGTGGTTAAGGCATTTATATCATAACAAATCCCAAGCTAGCAAAATATTTGTCTAGGATCATGACAAACTTTTATATCACTTGTCCACAGAGTACTACTGAAATTCTATCATATTCCATTTCATTCAACAAATATTTTATTGAGCAGATAGGCAGGGAAGAGGCTGAACTTGCAGATGAAGGAGACATAAAGATGAGTCACAAGTGGACCCTGTCTTCAAAAAACTAACAAGAAGTCTGTCCAGGCCAAGTAAGGGTGCAGACTCAGTTGTCTGCATCACCACTGTAACCCAATGCATGGGCATAGAAGGTACTCACTCAGTGTTTTTCAATAAATTAATGTATTGCAAGGAAAGATAAATATATCCAGGAGGAAGTAGATGTAAAATAAATTGTTTAAAGGGCATCTTAGAGTGTTACAAAATAAGTGGGAAAAATATAAGCATGAGAATATAGAACAAGAATTATCAGAAAAAGTTATTGAAAAAGCTGAGCCTGTAAACTCTGGACTCTGAGAGGCTGAGACAGGAATTTTAAAAGTTTGAGCCCAGCATGGACAACTTAGTAAGTCAGAGTGGACTTGTCTCAAAATTAAAAATAAAAAATGGGCTGGGAATATAGTTCAGTGTAAAAACCCTGGGTCCTATCCCCGTTGTTGAAAAAAAAAAGATTAGAAAACATTATTATTTTAAAAAGAGAGGAAACAAACCATTATTATTCAACCTTCTGAAATAGGTCTTGAAGCCAGATAAAATGCTAACAAGTAGAGAGAGAAGGAAAAATATCCTAGGCATAGAGGGGAAACGCTGCTTCTAAGATTTTTGACCACAAAATTTCAATTCCTGCTTAAGAGAAAAGACTCACATGCAGAAAGAGGCCCTTTATACTCAGATATTCAACTGTGCTGCCTTGGGGTCATTTTACAATACTGAGTCAAAGATTCTATAGAAGCAAAGTATATGACTGCCCTGGCTGGACCCACAGTGATAGAACTCACACAGGGAGCTGTTTGCTATGAGCTAATGCCAACCTTCCTCATCTGATATTACTTTCTTTGAAAATAGCAAGTTTGATTAGGTCACCAGGAAATTTTAAATGAGGATAATGTGTCATCTTGCCTCACCAAGAATCTTGTAATAGACCAGGATATAACATAGGTAGGGGTATCCATGGTTAGCCCCAGATGGCTTCCCTCTCTTCCTCTTTCATGGTGTCACTGAAGAAAATAGCAAAAATAGCACTGAAGAAAATACTGCAGGGGTAATCAAGATGACAGTTTTGTGAACTCTTGCCATGAACATCCTCTTCCCAACAATTCCTAGATGATAGATACTCTGGGGAAAGCATGAAAAGATTAGAAACAGGATAAACTAGAGGAAAATGTCCATCTCTCCTCCCTTTGGCTGGGTGCTCTGCCTCAGAAATGTTCCAGACATGTGTTAGCAAGAAGGGGAGAAAAGGGAGAGAGCCAGTTTCACTGGTGTGAGACAAGCCCTGAAAGGCCTAATGCTTGGTTTAGTGATCTGTCATCACCATCTTGAAATTCACTGTCCTCTGGGATCTGCGAATTATAAAGCCATTCCTGGAGGTGGAGAACTGGCCTTCAGGGAAGAGCAAGCTCAGGCCTGATTCTTACCAGGGCCTTAAACCGGTGTTTCTGGACCTTCTCCTCGCAGGCATGTCCCATGCCAGAACAAAGGGGACTTATATATGTATAAAGGGGGTCAAGAAACAGCTCTCACCAACAGAAACAGTCTCTGGAGGCCCATATTTTAACCTTATGAAAGAAATAACCATGAGTATTTATATGCTGTTACATATCTGTTGGCTACATTTTCAAAATAACATAGACCTTTCTCCTAAAAACCATCTTTAAGACAATACACTCTTGTTGTCTCCTGGATGTGAAGTCCTCTGCACTCCCTCATCACCTCAACTGAGCTAGCAATGCTGGGGCGGGGTGGGGGCAGAGATACACATTCACATCTCAGAGAGACAAAAGGAATCTCCCATCAACAAATACCCACACTCACAGGCTTCCGACTTCCTCCCTTCACATGCCTCCCCTCCTGGCCTTCACTGACACATTTTGTAACTCACAACACCTAGTGCCCTTGTTTCTGACCTTTGTCTTTTCCCTTCCTTATAAAATCACAGTTTCCCTGTTAAAATAGAGCCCAATAGTAGCTTTTTATTTCCACTCCAATTCTAGGAGTGCTGTTGCAGTCTAGTTGGCTTCTGACTGGATTTCTTGATTCCTGGTTCTGTTTTGCTCTCCTGAGCTCTGCTCATGTTCTGATCTCCATCCCTTCTACTTACTCTTGACACAGATCCTTTAGTGGTGGGGGCTACAGCATTTGACATACTTTGTCCTAATTCTAACTATAATGAGAACCACTAAGTTCTCTCTTGCCTGTCAATTTTGCACACACCATGGCCTCTTGCTTCTTCAAAAGATTCCCACCTATCCTCAGGTATCACTATGGATGCCATTTCCTCTGGATCTCCCTCCTCAGCACACTCTCTTCCCCACTCACCACAAGATAAAGCCAACCCTTCCACCCTACTGTTCCCTTTTGGTATAGGAATATTTACTTGGTGGTACTTAGTACCCTCTTATTAAACTTACCTGTATCCCCCACTCTGAATAAGAATTTGCTTTCCTTCTTTTCCTTTAAATTCCCAAAAACCTGCCAACCAAAAAAGAAAAATCTGTTGAGTGGTGTTGAAAGTTGGTCATTATTAAATTATTTCTATTTGTTATAGCATAGTCCTAAAAGAAAAGGATTTGTGTTTTTGTTTAACAGATGAGGAAATTAAGGTTTAGAAAAGTTGAATAAATTGACCAAGTTCACATTATTGGAGGTTCCTGCTATCAGTTTATAAAACTTAAAGTTCTGTATATTTAATTCCCTGTTCCAGAGTTTGAGCAGAAAAGCAGAACCACCAGGAATGATAGAAAGTAATGCATTTGTTTTCAATATTGGACCTTGACAAAACCAAAATGGCAGAGTACCAATTGGCAGCACAATTGGTACTCTGGTCTCTAAGACCCAGAATCCAGACACCTGGAAAATAACAACTTGGCAAAGAGAAAAAAAGAAGTAGATACCTAGGAATCATATTGAGAGTATAGGCAGCAAAATCAGCTAGTGGATGGACAGAACTAGAAAATAGGTCTGTTGTCTGAGATAATTTATTCAAAAATACCTTAAAAACAACAAGAGAACAGGAAAAATGGACCCAATAGCTACTAGATGATATAAAGAAAACTAATCTAGGACTAATTAAAATTAATGAAAACCCAAAAGACAGTGCAAATGGCACCAAAAATCTTGTCTGCAGAAATAACAGCAGAAAAATTTCCAAAAATAGGGAAAAAATTAAACATAAAAATAAGTTAGGCATATAGAACCCCAAATATGCATGATGAAAACAAGCCTCTCCACAACACATCATAATCTCAGAAGTCCAAGACAGGGACAGAAGGTAAACCTATTAGAAATACAGCAGATTTCCCAAAACAAATCTTAAAGGCCAGTAGAGATTGAAGTGTTTCAACCCTGAAAAAACAACATCTAACCCAGATTTGTATATCCTACACACTATCTTTCAAAATTGATGGAGAAATAAGATATCTCCATAACAAAGAGGTCCTTAAAAAAATTGTAACCACCAAACCACCACTACAAAAAATTCTTAGTGATATCCTAGAAAGAGACAATGAAGACAACAATGCTAAAAATTCTAACAGAATTTTGTGGTTTATGTTCCTGGGGCCCTACCCCAAGCCTCATGCAGTCATAGACATGACCAAATCTAGCATTTATGATTGATTCATTGTCTAATGCTCCGATTGGTGGTGTCAATGTTTCACCTGCCCAAGGTGGAGCCATGATAGGATGTAATGGTGGGACAAAGTTGTGTCTCACTCTTTTGCTTTCACTTTTGCTGTTTGCAGTAGCTGTGAATGGCTGCCCCACCATGCCACATATCTAAATGTTAAAGCATAAACAATCTGTTCTCCTCCTCATTTGAAAAAAGATTTCCCTACTTCCTGCAATCTATCTTTTATTTTGCTCTTTATTGTAATGTGTGTTTCTCATATAAGAGGTTGGTAAAGCAGAAACATGCAGAAAATAACAGAATTATACAATGCAAAGATAAATGAATTATGCTATTATATATAAGAGATGGAGGGTGAGGAAAAGAAGGGGAAAGGATTTTAAAGAGAATCAAAGAAAAAACTTGAAATAGAGCTTTTTGAAATGTGAAGGCAATTAAAAGTCAGAAGAAGCAAGAGATGAGAGGGAAAGGGGACAAATTTCTGATGTGTTGCTTACATGTACAAACTCCTCATGATACATGTACAAACTCCTCATGATACATGTACAAACTCCTCATGATACATGTATAAACTCCTCATGATACATGTAATCATTCTGTACTGCAAACACATATTAGTAAAAACACATTGATAAGTAATAAAAAAGAAATAATTTACTAGAAGATAAAATTGGTAAAACTCTTGAAGACATAGGTGTAAGCAAAGACTTTCTAAACAGAACCCCATTTGCATGAGAAATGGTTCTAGGAATCAACAAAAAATATCACATCAAATTTAAAAGTTTCTGCACAACAAAGGAAACAACCAACAGACTAAAAAGCCCTATGGAATGGGAAAAAGATTGCCAGCTACTCATTAAGCAGAAGACTAATACCTAGAATATATATATATATATATATATATATATATATTTTTTTTTTTTTTTTTAGCGGTACTGGGGATCGAATTCACCACTGCGTGCTTGCAAGGCAGGCACTTATGCTGCTGAGCTAAATCCCCAGCCCTTATTTTTTTAAAAATTAGATGCTCCCAAAGTAAAAAACCCTATCAAAAAATGGGCAGCTGAAATGAATAGACACTTCTCAGAAAAAATACAAATGGTCAGTAAATATATGAATATCTCTATTCATTAAAGAAATGTAAATTTTAAAAATACACATTCTACCTAACTCTGGAAAGGGTGGTTATCATCAAGAGATCAAATAGCAAATTTTGGAGAGGATGCAGGAGGGAAAAGAAATCCTTGTACATTGTTGGCAAGAATGTAAATAATGTAAATTAGTATAACCATTATAGAAATCTGTGTGGTGATTCCTCAGAAAAATAAAACTAGAAATCTCAGCTATTTCCCTTCTAGATATCTTCCCAAAAGACTGAAAGATAACATATTACAGTGATACATACATGTCCAGGTTTATAGCAGCATAATTCATAATAGCTAAATTTTGGAAGCAGGCTCTATGTCTACCAACAACTGAATGGATAATAAAAATGTGGTATTTAGGCTAGCTGCACAGAGAATCCAAGCTCTATACAGCCCAGTGTCCCAGTGCAGCACAGTGCAATCCATCAAAGAAATACCTGGTCAGCCTCGCGGGTCACAGAGCACAACACTCTGGCACCACAGTTCAGGGGTGCGCCCTGGCTAACCATGGGGATATCAGAGGATTGAAGCTCTGCCCAGTACAGTGTTCCAGTGCAATCCATTGGAAGGGGCCTGACCAACTGCATGGGTCCCAGAGAAAAATTACAAAATGAAAGAGCAAGATGCAGTGTTAGTCCTCTAGCCCAACAAGAACAAACCCAGGAGACACTGAAATGGAAGACACTGGAAATTGCACAACTGAACTTTCTGAAATGACAGTAACTCAAATAGAAAAACAATTGCATGAAGGTATAGAGGAAATTCAATCAGAAATAATCTCTCAGGTGAAAAAAAGAAATGACAAACATTATGAAAGAAGTGTTTAGTGTATCTAAAGAAGATCTAGATTTAAAAAACACAGGAACACAAGAAAATAATGGAAACTTTGAATGAACAATATAAGATAGAATTAGAATGCATGAAACAGATTCAAAGAGATATTCAGGAAATTAAAATTTCCATTGAAAGCTAGCAAAACCACTTGAATGAAGCTGAAGATAGACTCTCTGATCTTGAAGACAGGATGGAAGCTTATGATCATGAAAGAAAAGATCTCTTAAAAATAACAATGAGGCAGGAAATAATAATTCAACAGTTGCAAGGTGATACAAGGAAAAACAATATAATGCTTTCAATGAAAAAGGGTCAACACAAATGATATATGAAGGCTATTTACAAAAATAATAGCAGAAAATTTTCTAACACAGGAAAAGTATCTGATATACAGATAAGTGAGGCATATAGGCCCAAATTAGCCAAAAGCAAAATAAATCCTCACCCAGGCATATAATAATTAGGATATCAGAAAATCAGCACAAGAATAGAATACTAAAAACTGTCAGAAAAAAGAAACAGACCACCTATGAAGGAAAGCCTAACAGAATTATGGCAAACTTCTCAACACAAACATTCAAGTAAAGAAGTGCTTGGAGTGAAGTATTTCAGACCCTGAAAGAAAACCACTTTCAACCCAGATTGATGTACTCTACAAAACTATGTTGGAAAATTGATGGAGAAATAAGATACTTCCATGACAAAGAACAACTGAAGACATTCGTGACAGCCAAAACAACATTACAAAGAGTACTGAAAAATATTCTAGAAAGAGGCAAAGATAACTACAAGCCCAAGAACAACAGCAGAAGGGAAACACTTAAGCAGGGCAAATAATTAAACAGAAAAAGTAGAAAACCAATGATAGAAGATAACATGACAAGAATGTCAGTACATATCAGTTATATGCATCAATATAAATGTTCTCAACTCACTAATAAAAAGAAACAGACTGGCAGAGTGGATTAAGAAATAAAATCCAACAATATGCTGTGTATAAAAAAATGCATTTAACTCAAAAGGAAATTCATAGACTAAAAGTCAAAGGATGGAAAACAATACTCCATTCAACAAAAAACCAGAAAAAAGCAGGCATAGCTATTCTGTTTGCAGACAATGTGAAATTCAAACCAAGAATGACCAAAAGAGATAAAGAAAGTTACTACATACTTGTTAGGGGAAAACTTGAAGAGGAAGAGATTACAAACATAAATATCTATGCACCAAATTTGGGAGCACCCAGCTATACAAAACAAATATTAATAGAAATGAAAAATCAAATAAGCAACAATATAGTTATAACAGAAGACCTTACCACCCCATTGTCACAAAAAGACAGTTCAACCAAACAAAAACTCAGAAAAGAAATATCAGAACTGAAGCAAACTTGTAAACAAATGGACTTAGCAGGTATAGAATAACCAAGTGTTCCACCCAACAACATCAGAATACACATTCCTCTTAGCTTTACATGGATCATTCTCTAAAATAGATCATATAATAGCCCACAGAACATGTTTAAGTAAATGCAAAGGAATTGAAATAATCCCATCCAATATTATCTGACCATAACACAATAAAATTGGAAATTAATGACAAAAAAACCCACAAGAACCCCATAAACACATGAAAATTAAATAATACTCTCCTAAAGAACCAATGGGTCACAGAAGAAATTAAATAAGAAATTTAAAAATATCTGCAATTGAATGAAAATGCAAATACAACTTACTGGAACCTGTGGGACACAAAAAAAGCAGTCCTCAGAGAGAAATTTATAGCAGTAAACTCCCACATCAGGAAAATGAAATGAAAACAGATAAACAACCTAATGCTGCACCTCAAACCTCTAGAAAAAGAAGAGCAAGTCAAGCCCAAAGCCCAGAGAAGGGGGGAAATTATAAGGATCAGAGCAGAAATTAATGCAATTGAACCTGAGAAAACAATACAAACAATTAATGAATTGAAGAGTTGGTTCTTTGAAAGAATAAATAAAATTGATAAAATTCTAGCCAACCTTATCAAAAAGGAGAAAGAAAAAACTCAAATCCATGCAATAAGAAATGAAAAGGGTGAAATCACTACAGACCCTGTGGAAATATGGAAGATAATCAATACCTGCTTCAAAAACCTTTACTCTCATAGGTTTGATAACACAGAAGAAATGGACAGATTCCTAGAAACATATGAATTACCAAAGCTGAATCAAGAATATATAAAACTGCTGAATAGGGTTGGTGATTTAGCTCAGTGGCTTAAGTGCCTGCCTTTCAAGCACAAGGTCATGAGTTTGATCCCCGGTACCAGAAAAAAGAAAAAAAAGAAAACTGCTGAATAACCCAATTTCAATTAATGACATTGAAAACGTAATTAAAACTTTACCAACAAAGAAAAGCCCAGGTCCTGATGGATTCACTGCAGAATTCTTTAAGAAATTCAAGAAAGGCTTAAATCCAACACTCCTCAAACTCTTCAGTGAAATTGAAAGGGAAGCAATTCTCCTAACTCATTCCTGGGAGCAAGGATTACCCTAATACCAAAATCAGAGAAAGACTCAACCAAAAAAGAGAACTACAGGCCAATCTCCCTAATGAACATACATGCATGAGAACAAAAATTCTCAATAAAATACTGGAAAACGGAATTCATCAAATCATCAAGAAGATTATACACCACAAGTAAGTGGGACACATCCCACAAATGCAAGGATAAATGTAATCCACCATATCAATACAACCAAAAATAAGACTCACATGATTGTTATTTTCGATAGATGCAGAAAAAGCTTTTGATAAGATCCAACACTCATTCATAAGAACTCTACAGAAAATTGGAATAGATGGTCTTTACCTCAATCTAACAAAAACCATCTGTGACAAACCAACACCCAGTATCATATTAAATGGTCAAAAACTGAAAGCTTTTACTCTAAAATCAGAAATAAAACAAACATGTCCATTATCACCACTCCTATTCAATATAGTGCTGGAATTACTAGCCAGAGCAATTAGACAAGAGAGAGAAATAAAAGGAGTAAGGAGAGGAAAACAAAAAGTTAAATTATCATTATTTGCAGATGGCATGATACTCTACATAGAAGACCCCCAAAAATCCATTGAAAGACTCCTAGGTATAATAAATAAATTCAGTAATGTAGCTGGATACAAGGTCAACACTCAAAAATCAATAACATTCCTATACACAAACAACAAACTCACTGAGAGAGAAATAAGAGAAGCCACACCCTTCATAATAGCATCCAGAAAAAATGAAATACTTACAAAAGAAGTAAAAGATCTTTTCAGCAAAAATTATAATACCCTGAAAAAAGAAAGGAATCTCAGAAAATGGAAAGACATTCCTTGTTCATGGAAAGGAAGAGCAAACGTTGTGAAAATGGTCATTCTCCAAAAATTTTTATACAGATTTAATGCAATTCCAATCAAAATACCATTAGCATACATCACAGATCTAGAGAAATCATTTCTAAAATTCATCTGGAACCAGAAGAGACCTATAATAGCAAAGACAATTTGTGCAACAAAGGCAAGGCAGGAGGCATCACAATCCCTGACTTGAAGTTATACCAGAAAGCTACTGTGATAAAATCAGCATGGTACTGGAATAAAAACAGACCTGAAGATCAATGGAATAAATTAGAAGATACAGCCACAACTACAAACACACTCAGACACCTTATCTTTGACAAAGAGGCCAAACATGTTCACTGAAAGAAAGATAGCCTCTTTGATCAATGGTGCTGAGAAAACTGGCTTCCCATATGCTGAAAACTAAAATTAAAACTGTGTCTATCACCATGCACTAAACTAAAGTCAAAATGGATCAAAGATCTAAATATTAAAATAGAAACACTAAATCTGCTGGAAGACAAAATAGGTAGAAATCTTGAAGACATAGTGATAGGGAAAGTTCAAGAACAAAAATCAAACTGCATGAGAAATACTTCCCAGAATCAACAACTGGAATCTTGTCTTATTAAAAAGTTTTTACAAGTCAAAAGAAATCTCCAATAGAGTGAAAAGAAAACCAACAAATTGGGAAAATATCTTGGCCAATATCTCAGACAAAGGACTTCTATCTAGAACGTATAAAGAATTTTTAAAAATCGGGCCCCCAAAATTCAGGGACCCATTCAAAAATGGGCATCTGAGATGAATACACACTTTTCAGATGAAGAAATATAAATAGCAAATAAATACATGAAAAAATCTTAAACATCAATGGTCATTAGAGAAATGCAAATTAAAACAACACTGTGATTCCATCTCACTCCAGAAAGAATGGCCAAGATTAAGAAATCAACCAATAACAAATGCTTGAGGGGCTGTGTAGAAAAATGAACATTTCTGCACTGTTGGTGGGAGTGTATGCTGGTATAACCACTGTGGAAATCAGTGTGGTGATTTCTCAAAAACCTAGGATTAGAGATTCCATTTGACCCAGCTATCATACTTCTGGGCATCTTCCCAGAAGTGTAAACATCTTACCACAGTGATATATATATACCCATGTTTATAACAGCACGATTTGTAATAGCCAAAACTTGGAAACAGCGCAAGTGCCCATCAATCGAGGAATGGATTTTAAAAATTTGGTATTTTTATACAATGGAGTACTACTCAGTGGAGTACTATAAGGAAAGATTACATCAAGGCTTTTATAAGTAAATGGAAGCAACTTGAGACCATAATCATAAGTGAAATAAATCAAACTCACATGTATAAATACTATATTGTCTCCCTAGTGTAGGAAACTGAAAGAGTATATGTGATCCAAACTCTACAATAAATATTGTGTAAGGGGAAGGAACTGCTCAGAGAGGAAAGGTAACTGGGATAGGGGAAAGGAGGCAGAAGGAAGGGAAAAGGGAAAAGATATAAATGTGTGTGTGTATATATATTTATACATATATATATATATACTACTTAGTGTATTCATTCTTGGAATAGAACAGTTAATAGTCATATGATTAGATCAATGTTACATGTCTATATCTGGTAATCTAAGCAACAATTTTGAAGGTAACAATATGCAATATTACAACCATTGTTAAATTACTATCATCTTGTTTTGTAAGCCCGTACTGTTATTATTTGGGGTTTGTTATTGTTGTTCTTTGTTTGTCTCTTTTGCTTTTTATTTTTCTTTCCTGTGTCTTTTTTTCTCTTAAATAAGGAGAAAATAAGGAAGGATGAACTTGACTCATTTGTAGGAAAATGAATGTACCTTGAGACCATATTATTAAGTAATACAAATCAGACACAAGAGCTTAACTATTGCATAAATTCTCTTATATGAGAAACTCAAAATGTAAATAAAAAAATAAAAGACAAAAGGAATTCCAGAGATATGTCTTTTGCAAAAGAGAAGGGAACCATGATGTGGAGGGAGAGATGGGGGACAAGAGTAAGGGGATGAAAGAAAGAATTACGATGTATGGTATACATGTGCCAATTCTCCATGAGGAACCCAATCATTATACTAGAAACATATACTAACTTTTAAAAAAAACTGGAACTTATATAATTCTAAGAGCTCATTAAATGGTCTATGTAAGGCTCTTGATTCTTCATTTAGTGCTGGGGCCTTCAGTCCACAGGACAGGTAGTTGACAAGTGTATCATCCCTGAGAAAAACCAGTACATTTAGCATCATGACCCTGAAGTGCACCTTTTGTGTTCCCAAGACTCCTGCTAAATTCAAGGTAAAATGGAAGTATGCCCAGACCAGGCTCCCAGATAGGTATTATCTGAGGACACTGGGAACCAGGAAAACTTGTATTATCTATAGAAACTGCCTTCCTACCACATGTCAAGTCAGTTGTCCCTTAGAACACTGATCATACGACAGCCAAAGCAAGCTAATGCTGTCATTGCTAAGTTGTTTACGCCTATAAAACCCCCTGCCTGCAATAACTTAGTGTGGAACAGAGCACTGTGGACTGGTATATTGCCATTGGGCTCTCAAGGTCTATGTGGCAAATATTTGTACATCCCATCACCACTGGACCTTCTGAGAGGTGATTTTGCTGAGTTCGTACCCCTTAAGGGATTTTCCAAGCAGTGCTATTGCTGAGTACATGCTCCTAATGGACTTTCTGAGAAGTGCTGTTGGCCTTCCCTATTCATAAGTATCAATTAACCCTGTCCTCCCCTATTCGTACTGGTTAATAAATCTTAATAACTCTTCTCTCTCACAAACCATCTCTGGGTATGTTTTTAGTTTCTCAGCAACATACTCCATTGCCCTGGCATACTTGGGCTGTGGATGAGACAATTAGTGAGGCAGCCAGCAGGCCAGAGAAGCTGAGTGTTTGGATCGTGGAGATTTGGTAAGTGAAGAAATACTGGGATGGTTGTCTACCCCATGTGAGGAAGAAGGCTAGTGGCTATTATGGATGTTTGAAAACCATGGTATGAGTACAGGGGTGCCCTGAAAATGCACCCATAGATTAAGGGAAATACTGTCATTCATTAGAGAGAAAGATGACTTAAAAGCAGGCCTATGTAAGATCACAAGGCCTGCATGTTAACTTCTCATGGCAGCCACCATATACCTTGAGGTCCAAGTTCAAGCACATGAAAAGCAATTGCAAGACGAACAGAACTGGGAAAACCTATTAAATACCAGTGCTATGGATGGACATGACCAGAATGGTAGAGATAAGAGAAGGTCCCAGACTGAGCTCAAGCTGGAGTCCAAAAAGATGGTGTAAGAATCAGGTCAGGTTGGAACTTTGGGCGCTGGGAGAACAGGCAGCCTACTCGCCGCCCTGGTAAGCAGCTGGGGGCCTGCTGGTGCACAGGCTAAGGATCAGACATTGATCCACCACCCCCACCATTAGCAAGTCGGCACCAGCGGTCTGAGTATTTCTTGGGAGGATGAATGTATGCATCGTGGCAAGTAAGGGGGATTTCCTTCTACCATCTCTTTGAAGGCAAATATTTTTATCACTGTTTTGCTCAGTTTTTTTTTTTTATCACAGTTTTGCTCAGGATACCAAGAGAGAGGGAACAAGCCTTTCTGGCAGCCTACAAGGCAATAACAAGAGCAAATTTGGGTGGATCTTTGAGTCTATGGTCTATGTTGATAGTTTTGTCTGATTGCGTGACTTAAAATATTTCTTATAAACAACTTTGGAATAATTTTTAAATTGTAGTTACAGGTTTAACTTATACATCTACTATTTTGCTTGTACTAAAATAATTTTTCATCCAAGAGTTTAAAAGTTTGTCAGGCCTAAATGAAATGTAACATCTGTGAGACCAAAGGGGGAAAAATATGACATACACCTTTTAAAAATTCAAGCTCCTACAAGCATGCAACACAAAGAAAGAAACAATAAGTTAGAGAAAGGAAAAAATATATAGAAAATTTTGATTTTACGGGCATATTTTTTATGAGAAAGAATGGTAAGATAAGATTTCATGATAAAGAAAAATGGCAGGCTTGTTACAAAAAGGAAAAGGAAATATAAGGGCAAAATAGGAAGTTATGTTTAGTTAAGGGGTTATAGAGGTTAGAGCTTATAAAAGGAAATTTGTGTAATAAAGTTAGTTATACTTAAAACATTATTTAAGGAGTTTTCTAATCTATATGTTTAAAGCAATAAAGTTTCCTAAAGACATTGATCTGCACTTAGTCATTTACAAGGATTGGCCCAAAAAACAAAGGATTTTGTCAAGATAATTTTTCGTGTTTTCTACTATCCTCATTAGTTTTCAATTACTTGGGGAAACCCCTTCCCATTTAGGTAGTCCTATTATCTAAAACCCAGTGGACATTTGTTTGCTTTGACAGAATACACATTCACTCATGCATCAGATAGCGAGTCTATTTGTGATCATTACTATGGTTTTTTGAATATAAAAGGTCCAAAGCAATTCTTTGATTTTTCAGTTCAATCAGCCCTACTGTGATAACTAAAAGATTTGGATATTAGTCTCCTAAGGAATACATTTGTGAACAAAGAAGAACACATTTGTTCTGATATAATCTCGTCGGTCATGATTGTTACCTTAAAATGAATTGTCAAAACTCTCAGAATTCTAACCATGACTGTTCTAATCCTTTTGTCATACATAGTTTTGATTCTTCTTTAAAGTATTAATAATCAGACTCATGGAAAGACTCTAACAAGTACTGTAGGCGAATTAGTTTTTCTTGATTTTTTTAGTGAAAAATTTTGGTATGAATCAATGTTAGGTTTTTTGGTTATACCAACTAAATTTGTTTATTGTTAGCTTTATCTTGTATTTTTCTTACAAACCTTTATAACTCTGTTTCTTGAAATTCTACAAATATATATCTCCTAATAAAAAGGTCTGATCTAATGTTTTGAAATGTCAGCCATCACCTATAAGAACAGATAAGATTAAATGTAACAATGGACTCCAAGTAAGCTTAGCCTAAGAGCTACTCAATCTAAACCTCTTTGTTTTCCAAATGTGGCTGAATGACACTAACTCGTAATTGTCAAATATTTCCCTTCCAATGTGGGACAGATAAGGCAAACAACTGGGACAGTATTCCAACAATGAAGGACAACTAAAAATTAACTGCTAGATAATTGATCAGTGATACCTTTGGTGAGACTCTCACAAAGACAAGAGGGCAATATAAAGAAAGCATGAGGCTTGTGAAAATCATGATGGAATCTCTAGTGTCAGCCTGACCAACAAATAAAACTAGAAGGGTGTGTCTTTAGCGTCTCATAAGTTACAAACCAATGTTACTCCTATAAACTTAGAGTTGGTCCCATTTCTAGTTGGTTGCAATTCCTTTGTGCTACCTGAAGAAATGCTTTATTCAGTGTGTTTGCTTTTATAGCATGTCTTGATAAAATCTATTGCTGTTTGTGTTATACTTGATTCCTATGTACAGCTGGTGTGGCATCTGAGGGACATCATGGAAGATTGGTGTGATAAGATATTAGGGCATTAAGACACACGGGAAGTGGAATGTGTTGTCCCCAAGAAAAATTAAAATATTTAGCGCAATATCCCTGAAATTCACCTTTTGTGTTCCCAAGACTCTTACCAAGTCAAGGGGATATTTTAAGCAAGCCCAAACCAGACTGTCCAGATAAGAATTCTTTGATTTTTCAGTTCGATCAGCCCTACTGTGATAACTAAAAGATTAGATAAGAATTATCTGGACAGTGGGAACTGAGAAAATTTGCATTATTTTGCACTTCCTTCTTGTATGCTAAGTCACCTCTCCCTTGGAATGTTGGTCAGATAATGGAACAAACCAAGCTAATTCTATCACTGCCTTGTAGTTTATGTTATAAAACTCCCTGCAATAAATGAGTGTGGAACAGAGCACTGGGGAATGCTGTAGTTCAGCCAGCTGCCAATGGACACTCGAGTATTTTCTAGTAAGCACTTTCCCACACCCTCACCACTGGACCTTCTAAGAGGCGTTCTTGCTGAGCACATACCCACTGTGGAAGTTTGCCAAGTGGTGCTATTGTTGCGTACACACCCCTCATGGGATTTTGCCGAGTGGCACTGTTGACTGTATGCACCTTTTATACTTTCCTAATAGTGCTATACCAAGTAAGAGCGCATGGGGATCCTTCTCAAGAATCCTTCCCGTTAGTACCTTATTTCTCACAAACCATACATGGTAGTATTTTCTTCCGTCTCTTGACAACTTACTTGACTGCCCCGGCACACTTCAGCTATGGGTGAGACAAGAAGAGATGGATGTGAAGCAGAAGAGAGCAAAGACCAACTGGAACCCATTGGGACAAGCCAGAACCCTCCAAGGAAGACTAGGACTATACTGGGCTTTTGATGGCTTAGATAATACTTTTTAGTCCTCTCACTTTTTCCTCTGTGCCATTAGAAATTCTAGGATTCAGAAGTTCATCATGAATAAAATGTGTATACAAATCTTTCATATATTTCCCCAAAGACTAATATATTTATAGCTGTTCATCCAAAATAAAAGAATTACACTGTTTGGATTTTTAGACAGCTTGCCTAACAGAAGAGAGTCAAAATTTCTGCAGAAATAGTTACTACAAAGACATACAGTGCTGGGGCCAGGGATTTAGCTCAGTGGCATAAGTGCCTGCATGGCAAGTATGAGGTCATGAGTTCCATCCCGGGTTCCAAAAAGAAACACACACACACACACAAGATACACAGTTCTAAGAAACAAAGACTATTAACAAATATAAAAGAACTTTTTATTTTAAAGAGGAAAAAAAGCAAAATTTCAAACATGATAATTAAAGAGTAACAGTGCTTAATACATTACCTATTATTTTTAAATTAGTTACTCAGAGTACAAGATGTCTGCATTTAATTTTACAAACAGGGCTGGGGATTTAGCTTAGTGGTATAAGTGCCTGTCTGGCAAGCATGAGGTCATGAGTTCAATCCCTGGTACAAAAAAAAGCAATAAATTAATTTTACAAACAATATTAGCACAAACCTTTCTTTTCAATGAACTCAAAGAAATTAGTTATATATATATATATGTATATATATATATATATATATGTAGATCACCTTGTATTGCAGTTTTATATGACATTTTCATTTCATGTTTCTCTAGGAATTTGTTTTGTTTTGTCTTGCTTTGTTTTGTTTTTACCTCTAATACAGAAAGGATAGATATACATGTAGAGACTCATGCATATGTAGAACTTATAAACAGTCTGTAACAACTGACTATATAATACATGATGAAATGAACAACTACTTTGAAGAAAAAGAGACACTACACTACCCAGTGCTGACTCCGTAGTGTCACAATGTGAAATCCAGCAATACTATTATTCTTTGTTCAGAGTGATTTTAATCTGTTTTGTTTTGTTTAATTTCAACATAGTGGAAGGTATGGACAACAATTTTTGAAGACAATGAGAGACAGTAGGACAGCCATTGTTGACTTCCCTATTGTCTGGTCTTGAAGGCCTAAAACCCCTCAATCATCCTATTTGGATCAGTTTTATACTATGGTGTTCTGTATGAATTCACTGTAAGTGAAGATATGGACAACTGTTTGGAAGAAAACAAGAGACAATATGATAGTGAAGATCTCTGGTTGTCTTGCTTTGAAATTATGTCTCTTACATTGCTTTCTTATGTTCTGTTTTATTCTTTTTTGTTGTGTTTCATTCTACCCTCTTTAAAATAAAAAAATGTGCTGCTATAAACATGGGTGCACATATGTTGCTGTGGTACAATGTTTTTAATCCTTCTGGGAAGATACTCAGAAAGGGAACATCTGAGTCAAATGGGACCTCTAATCTTGGTTTCTTGAGGAATCTCTACACTGATTTCCACAATGTTTGCAGTCCACACTCCCACTAAGAGTGGAGAAGGAGTTCTTTTTCCCCCACAGCCTTACCACATTCATTATTGGTTGATTTCTTGATAGTAGCTGTTCTTTCCAAGGTAAGGTGGAATCTCACTGTTGTTTTAATTAAAAGGGCTATTTTTTAAAAGATGTATAGTACAAACTACGGAAATCTTGTTTTAAACAGAGAGTTGAACTGTGTTCTTTACATCCCTGGATCTAACTATTTAGATGTCACTCTGTGGAAGCCTAGAGAAAGGATAAAATCCTGAGCATTAATGAAAACTATCTAGAGTTTCACTAACAACTTCTATACCCCTAAACCGAAATAGCAATACTTCTATTCTACAGCATTATAAAATTATTTCCTTCATTTTTTTGTTTCCTTCTTTAATTATTTTTATTGCTACATTTTAGATATATATAATGACAGCATTCATCATATGGAATTTTTACCTGTTCATGATGTATCTTCATTCTTCTTTGATTTCCTTTCCCTCCGCTCCCTTTAGCCTCTCTTCCCCTCCTTATTTACAAAAGCTTTGTTTCCATTTTTTCTTCTATTGATAAAGACAATTCTATCAATCCTTTCTTTCCTCCCTCCCCTCCCTAATTCTCCTCATTTCAATATTTTCTTCCTATTTCAGAATATCTATTATCCATATTGATCTTTATTTACACTTTCAGTTTCTCACACCAGAGAAACTGAATTTGTGTGTCTGATTTATTTCACTTAAAGAGCATGGTTAATTTCTCTCTCAGTGAGTTGATTATTTGTGTGCAGGAATGTTGTTGTTTTCTTTGTTTTGTTTTTCTGAGACAGTCTCACTATATATAGTTCCAGCTGTCCTTCCACTCCCTGTGTAGCCCAGGGAGGCCTCAAACTCACCACAGGCTCCTGTCTCAGCCTCTCAAGAGCTGGGATTGTGGGTGTTTGCCATCACTACCACCTACTATTGATTTTTAACTGTTGACTTTTAACTGTTTGTTTTTTTTAATCTGCATCGTCTCTAGATTTACTAATCAGGTCTTTCATTATGGTCATCATCTCTGAGGTTACCTGAGAAATTATTTCTGATTTTTAACTTTTGGTTTTGTATCCAGCTATGCTACTGAATTTGATTATTAAATCTAGAAGTCTCTTGGAGTTTTTGGGATCTTCTACATACAATATCATGGTACCTGCAAACAATGATAATTTTATTTCTTTCTCTTATCTAATTGCTCTTACTAATGTTTCTGAAAGTATACTGAATAAGAGTGGAGATAGTAGACATATTTGTATTTTTCCTGATTGCAAGTGAAAGCTTGCAGTTTTTGTCCGTTTAGTATGATGTGGTTTGCCATCAATAGCTTTTATAAGATAAAGACAATCTATTCCAATTTTCTGTATGGTTTTTATCATGACTGGGTGTTGGACTTTGTCAAATTCTTTTTCTTCATCTATTGAGATGATCTGTGGTTTTTGTCCTTGGCTTTATTAATATGGTGTGTTACATTTATTAATTTGCATATGGTGAACCATCCCTGGATCCCTGGGATGAATTCTACTTGGTCATGAGGTATAATCTTGATGATTTGCTGCCATCTGCCAATATTGTACTGAGGATTTTAGCATCTATGTTTGTTAGGGAGATTGTCCTGTAGCTCCCTTTTTTGGCTGGTAGATTCATTCTGCTGGAGTTCATGGAGCTATAGTCTTTATTATCTCTTCCTAGAATATCCTTCAGAATATCTTGCAGTGCTAATTTGGTGCTCATTTATTTCTTCTAGTGTTCTTTGTCATAGAAATATCTTATTTCTCCAATGATTTTGAGAGATAGTTTTGTGGGGGTACATTAATCTAGATAGAACATTGTTTTCTTTTAGGGCTTGCAATACTTCATTCCAAGCTGTCCTTGTCTTGAGGGTGTGTTTTGAGAAGTCTGATGTAATTCTGATAAGCTTTCCTATATAAGTGACTTGTTCTTTCTCTAACAGCTTTTAATATCCTAGTCTTGCATTGAATTTCTGGAATCCTGATTATTATATGTCTTGGGGTAGTATTTTTTTAATCATGGCTAATCGGATTTCTATATATCTCACTTATCTGATGTCAAATACTTTTTCCACATTTGCGAAGTTATCTGCCATTATTTCTGTGAACAGATTTTTTTGTGTCATTTGTGCTAGCTCCTGCTTTTTCATTGATTCTGATTAATCCTATATTATTCTTCTTTGCATCATCTAGCAGCTGTTGGATTGATTTTTCATAGTCCCTTACTATTTTTTAAAAAATCTTTATTTGCATAATCATTAATTGCAATCTTGTTTTCTAGATCTGATATTCTGTTTTCACATTAGTTCAATCTGCTGCATGTGCTTTCAATAGAATTTTTAATCTCCTAGATATCTGATTGAATCTATTCTATGGATTCCATTTTTTCTATGTTGGGCATTCATGGTTTCCAGCATTTTCCTAAGATGCTCTATTTTTTAAAATCTGTATCTTCTCTAGATTTACTAATCAGGTCCTTCATTATGGTCATCATCTCTGAGGTTATCTGAGAAATTATTTCTGATTTGATTTTTTTTCTTGAACCTAATTCATTGGCTTTGTTACTTCTGCTTTTGCCACTTCAGAGAGTCCAGGTTGGTGGTTTCCAAATTGTTCCACCTCATTGCCAAATGGGTTTGCTCTTGGTGAGTTGGAAGTCTGTGGTCACATCTTGATTCTGTGTCTTCTTATTTTCCAATTATTTTTTAGTTTAATTCTTGCACTGATGCTTGTAAATACTTTATGGCAGATACTTCATTGCTAGTATCAAGAACCCTTAGAAAATGACTACTCTTCAGAGATATCTTCCATGTGTAGTTGACTTTTGGATTTTGAGTCTGTTGCAAGATCCTTTATCTTTAATTTATTGGGCATGAGAAGTTGCTTCTATTTGGCTAGATATCTGATTGAATCTATTCTATGGATTCCATTTTTCCATTCTTTTGCACTGGCTGACCATCAGGCATCTCAGTCTGGGAATGCAAAGAAGAGCAACTGATTACAACAAGTATATCCCCTCAGCTAAAGCAGTATAATCAGTAATAACAACAGTAAAAAACAGCCCAGAAAATGACAAACTATGGTAACTATTAATTTGCCACCTTTAACCATAAGAACATGAGTTGTAGTTATATAACCAAATCTAAAACAAACAAGAAAATTATGTACTGTAAATATATCCTCAATATGGAGATTTTTACCCTGAGGGATGAAAATTTTAAAGCGACTGGGTGAAAAAATATAGAGATAAATGAGAAAGAGATTGGAAGCAAGGCTGAGGAACAAAGGTAGCTTTGGGAACTAGTGAAGAGGACAGGAGAGAAAGGAATAAAGGAAGAAGAAAGAAAGAAAGAAAGAAAGAAAGAAAGAAAGAAAGAAAGAAAGAAAGAAAGAAAGAAACCAGGAATAATGTTCTCACTCATATAAAAACAAGAACAATCCAGAAAAAGAGAAAAAATAGAAAAATAATTTTTAAAAGAAAAAGAAAAAACAGAAAAAAATAGACACTTCATGGAAGCTCTCTTAGTGTTTGACAGAAGCAGACAGAACTTGTATCTGATGCCAGTGGTTGTCAGTGGCAGACAGAGCCCAGATTCATGTTGATTGATCCCAGATATAGAGGAATAGAAGTGTGATGGTGGTAGATAATTCCAGCAAGCCTGGTCTTTTAGTTCCACTGAAGTTCAGCCTGCTTCCAGTTTCTGGCTGTGAGGTTGGAACCTAAGTTTTTCAGCCCACAACCACTCCAAATGCCTCCTGCTGGCTTGAATTCAGCTCAACTTGACTCTGAGATCTCATAGATGAAGCCAATCCACAGTTTCTCTGAGTTCTGACTTCCATTGCCCCTTTCAAAATGACTACCAGCCAATCTTCCTCTCATGAGGGGCATCTGACCCCAAATAACTCACCAGCCACTGCAGTCTTCTGTATCCACTGCTCCATTTCACTGGTCCATTCCTCTGTGGAGGCCTTTGGGATAACTAGTGGTCACTATATGTCTTCAGGTTTGATCTGACACTCCTATGCCATGATCTAGGGCTCAGGAAGAAAGCACCACGTGTCCCTTCCATCTTCTGTGCTGTTTTCCCTCTCTTTGTTCTCCCCACGAGCTCTAATTCATGCTTCAGATCCTTGTTGAGTCCTGGGGACCCACTTCCCTCTTCTTTCTCTTCCTCACATTGCTATATCCAATGTCTGGTTTCCAAATAGCAGAGAGGCTGTTTCTCTGCTGCTTGCTATTCTACCTCTTCCCAGAAGCCTTTTCCTTTATTTTCATCCAGAAAAAACAGATCCAGTTTTGATGAAGATGTAGAACTAATTTGGGGAACTAATTTGAAGGATGTAGCTACAGTCATGGGAGAAAACAGGCTTAAAATAACCACCGAGCCTCTCTCAGAGATGTGAGAAATCACAGGGAATAGAATACTGAGAAACATTGGTCCAAACTATTTTATTCTACATGTGAAACTTTAAGAAAACTTGTCTTGGTGCATATGCATATATATGCTCTAAAGTTTGACAAGACCGAGTTTTAATCCTGACTGCACCGTTTTCTAGCTGAGTGACTATGGGCAAGTTGTTTAAGCTCTCTGAGCTGAGCTTCATTCTTCTCCTCTGTAAAAAGGAATAAAATAATCTTTCCTGAATATATATATATATATATATATATATATATATATATATGATAGATAATTATACTACTTATCTGTATTAGTTCATGAAAAAGTATGGTTTGTGCTTTCATTGTTTGGTCATTTTTTCATGCCTATATTTTGTAATCTGAGCAAATAATTTGAAGATCACAATACACAACATATTAGCCATTGTTAGTCTCTTATTATTTTGTTTTGAAACTCTGTATCTTTTTATTCTTTTTGCATTTTCAAATAAAAAAAAATAAATAATATTTCCCCTTCTGAGGATGTTTACATATGCAAATTATTCAATCCATCCATTGAAATGTTCAACAAGAATAAGTCCTTGCTGTACATCAGACATTTTATTCTCTTCTCAACACAGATGAGCAAAGAGGCAACTAAATTCTTTATCTTGCAAGCCTTGAACTTGTATGGGAACATTGCAAATAAACTGGTCACCTCTTTGTCACTGTCTGAGATGTTTCTGCTTGCACAGTAACAAGTTAGCCAGTTATTGCATCACAGAGCCTGGAAGAAAACATGAGATTCTTGGATCAAAGACAGAGGACTTGCTTACTCATTGCATGGTAAGCAACACAAGCCTCACATTGAATTTGGATCCCCCCATTTGCTGTTAGGGTCCTACAGTGAACAAGGAGGATAAGAAACTATGTGATTTGTGAACTCATACTTTATCTCATTTCCCCTGTACACAAGATCCTTGAGAAGGACACTCCTCAGTTGTGGAAGAGACAAGTACTTCTCAGAGGGACATAGGAAGAATTCACAACTGTAAGCTGTTTTTAGCAAATCATTTAACAATGGGTAATCATGGTACTAAAGTCAGATGTTAGTTAAAGCAAGTCATAAAACTTTGGGGTACCTTGAACATTCTCAGAAGGCACTTAAGGGATTGAGACTATGTTCATATTAGAGATACAACCTCAAGCTGTTGTAAACTATGTTAATGCTTGAATCTTTTGACAGAGAAACAGAAACAAATCATTTGTGCTAAGCCTTGGTTTCTATAGGACAAGATTTTTCTCAGAAGAATCTGACTAGAGTTTGGTCAAGGAAAGAATCTTTGTAAAGTCCTGTGCACAAAATGGGAACACATTATTTTCTTCTTTCACAAAAGTGAAGTATTTATTTTAACTCTCTTTTCTTCCTAATAGGAATGGAGACAGATCTTTTGCAAATGGGATGGAGACCAAGAGATAGAGGATCAGGTGATGAGGGTAAGGAAAAGGGATATAAAAAGAATGAAGATGTGTTATGTATATGTGCCATTTCTTCATAATGAATGTAATCATTGTGTACTGCAAACATCTACCAAGAAAAAAATAAATTAAAAATTTTAAGCTTTATTTCTAAAGTGAACAATGTATCCCTCACATTGAAATGTAATGATCAAATAAAATTGCTACTTTACACACTCAGTCCCTAAATGAGAAACATAGTGTGTGCTATCACTTTATTAAGCATAAGTCTTACAAAAGATAACTACCAACTGCTATTTAACAATTTTTAAAAATCTCTCTTACTACACTATCCAAAGCCATCCACATATTCAAAGTAACTCCTGTCAAAATCTCAGTGATACTTTTTGCAAAAACAAAACAAAACAAAAATTCTGCAATCCAAATAGCCAAAACAATCTCAAGAAAGCAAACAAAGCTGGACTTCAAAACATATTATAAATCTACAAGAATCATAATAGCATGACACTAGAAGAAACATAGGTATACAGGCCAATAGACAGAAAAGATAACACAGAAATAAACCCTATAGATACAGTAAAATAACTGTGACAAGGGTGCCACGGCTACACAATGGAGAAAGAACATCTCTCCCACAGTATTAGCAAAACTGGATATCTCAATTCAAAAGACTGAAGTCAGACCCTGACTTTACACCATATATAAAAACTTACTCAAAATATATTGAATATGTAAACATAAGAAACAAAACTGTAAAACTGTAAGAAAACACTGGGCAAAATCTTTATGACATTAAATTTGCCAAGGATTTCTTGGACAGGGCATCAAAAGCACAGGCAAAAAAAAAAAAAAAGCAAAGATAGGTAAATGGGCTGCACTACACTTAAAAATCTCTGTGAGGCAAAGGAAATAATAATCAGAGTGAAAAGGCAACCTATGATACCAGAGAAAATATCTGCAAAGTATACATAGGATGAAGAGTTAATATCCAGAATATATAAACAAGATGGCCAATCAGTGAGTAACAAAATACAGAGCCTCCCGGGAGAAACAACTCATATGCCAGAATAAAACACCCCAGAGAGACCCAGACAGAGGGAGATGGATCCTCTTGACATAGGAAGAAATTAAAACATAAAAAAGCTCATCAAATATGTTGGGACTACAACTGAAACAGCTAAAAATTACGGGACACAGCATACCTGCACTGTACACCTGTGTAGAGGAAGCCAGGGCCATGACAGGAGAGAGAGGCAGGAGGAGGACCCCAGCCCAGAACCCTGAGAGCCCTGATCCAGGAGAGGAAAAAACAAGGGAGACTGAGGGCAGCAAACACCCAACATCAGACATGGCTTCAATTGACATTAAGAAATATCTTTGGGACCTTGTAGACGAGCTCAAAACTGAAATATTAAATCAGGTAAAGTAAGATATGAGTAGAATAATAAAAGAAATGCTCTCAGGAAGCATCTCTCAGGATGATACAGATGGAAGAAGGGAGGAACACAAAAAAAGGAGAGAAATATTCGATAAAGAATATAAAGAAAATATAGAATACATGAAGCAGATTCAAAGAGACTACCAGGAAATTAAAAATTCCATTGAAAGCTGGCAAAACTCCTTAAAAGAAACTAAGGATAGACTATCAAAACTTGAAGACAAGTTTGCAATGTGTGATCATGACAGACTATATAAACAGCTCCTACAACTCAAAATCAGTAACAGTAAAAAAACAAATAACCTGATTAAAATATGGGCAAAGCACTTAAATAAATATGTCTCTAAAAAATGACCAACAAACCTGTGAAAAAGTGTTCAACATTATTAGCCATTGGTAAAATGCAAATCAAAACCATAATGCAGTATCACTTCAAAGCCATTATGATGGTCACTTTTTAAAAATAAATACAGAAAATATACTGATATCATATGTTGGTGAGGATGTGGGCAATCCAGAATTCTCATGCACTGTAAATGGAAATGTAAAATGGTGAAGCTACTATGGAAAAAAAGTATAGAGTGTCTTTTAAAAATTTAAAATAGAATTATCATATGATCTGACAATAAATTCAAGGCCAGCCAAGGCTTCATAGTGAGAACCTGCCTCAAAAAAAAAATTGTGAGATTCTAGTTTTTATCTATGAAATTGGCAAATAATTGAAAAGTTTTTTAAAATATTAACTAAGGATGATGAGGTGGGAGGGGCCAAGTAGACTCTTCATATGTTAGTAGCAAGCACTGTAAATTGAAATGACCTTTGACAGGAAAAAAATACCCAAAACTTAGAAGCCAAAATATGATTACTCAGCTTTTGCTTTCATGCTAGGACACTTCCTAAAAAAATTCACCTAAAAGTCAGTTGTTGCAAGGTAAATTGAACTTCAAATTGTTATTGTTGATTTGCATATTTTGCAGATGTAACTGTTAACTTGTAAAAAATGAATAAGATGCTCATATTTTTGTTCAGTAGAGATAGAAGCAATTTTTGTCCTGCATATACAAAAGTGATTTCTTATAAAGATATAATACCAAAGGCCATGGTTTATTGTCCTATAGGACATTAATTAAGTTCATCTTGCTTAGCATATTTTAGAATAATTTTAATATTCCCTTTTTTCTTACACCTGCATCTGTCTTTGCACCAGTCTTCTTAACTTGTTGGCAATGAATACATTTATTAGGTATCATAAACACATACTAATAAAAAAGGAAAGGAGAAAAAATGAATTAAAATAAAAACATGTCTTGTGCTTCCCTTGTTTGAGAACTATTTTTAGCAGGTTGAAAATTTATATATTTGACACTGTATAGGAGCATAGTTTGGCAAAATATTTTCAGTCTCAAAATTTTATATGTTCTTTTACATAGTAATTTCATATCTAAGCATTGATCCCAAGGAGATAAGGATATGCTCAAAGATTTAGATGGAATGCTATATGTGTTTGTTAAATAGCACAAAAAGATGTGCATTATTAGACTCTGGTTAACCTAAATTTGTTCTAAGAATAATTATTTCCAACTAAGCAAAATTTTTAGTTTTAAATTTTCCTTCTATTATTCATATTTTTCTTTGAAACTTCCCACAAAAAGGGAAAGTTTAAAAGTTGCAAAGGCTAGTTATATGGTTCTTTCCATGCTTGTTAACATCTGTTAAGGTATTTGGTCCCTAGCTGTAGTTTTTTCCTTTATTCCAATTCTTGCTACTATCTCAGGAAATTTCCAAGTCCTTAACTAGGAACAAATGGCGCAATACTTCAGCTTTTTAGTTCCTTAATATCTCATTTTCCAGTGACCTTTACATCCTCTTCAGTTCTGTAATTCACTATAAAGATATATTAGATCCTGTCTTTGTTCAGAACTGTGTATCTAGTAGATCTATGCTTTTTGCTCTGCTCTTTTAGATCAAAATTCCTTTTTATTAAGTGTAACACATTTAGTGGAACTTTTGCTCAGAAAATATATAAAGATTAAAAAATTAAAGAAATGTGCCCCAAGGATTACCATTCATCATGTCTTTAACCTTTGAAACATTGTGCTAGGAATAATGTAAGTATGAGGGAATCTGCTGCTTTTACAATGTATGAGGAAATCTACTACTTTTACTTTTATTATCTGCTTTTTTTTTCACTGAAAGATTTATCTTTCCAAGTCAACAGATACTGTCCTGAATCATCATTATTATTGCTGGAAAATAATTTATTATATAACAATAATATTCTATATCCAAACCAGGATGTCTCAACCTCAACACTATTGACATTTAAAGCTAAGAAATTCTTTGCTGTGGGAGGCAGCAGTGTCAGTTGTAGGGGTTTTAGCACCTTATCAGTACGCGATACAGTAGCATCTTTCCCCAAATTGTGACAACAAAAAATGTCTCCAAATATTGCCTATTGTCTCCTGTGGACAATACTTCCCCTAGTTGAGAAGATCTAACAAACGCAGTACCATTGTTTGACATTTAGGTTTTCTGTTTTGTCACAATTTAAAACAGTAGTGCTCTTGAAGTTCCTAACACACATAATATACATTTAGCACATCTTCAAATTACTTCTGTAACATAAATTCTTAGCAAGGAATAATATTTAAAATTTTGACATCTATTCACAGACTGATAAAGAAGCATGTTGCCTCAAGCCAGTGGTTTCAAACTTTATGTATCACTATAACCTTGCATGGTCCTTATTACCCCCACAGTACTCCTAAAATCCACCGTGTGTATGTGTGTGGTGTCTTTCAGCGCAGGGTGGCCCACGCCACAACCCACCTCCCAGATTTCCGCGGTTTGTATTCTCCCTGGTGCAAACACAGAACACCCCGTCCTTCCACAAACAGCATTTTGAGGAAAGAGAACTGAAACCGACCTAGGAATGGCTGGGTCGGATTTGGAACAGTGCCTCTGCTTTCTTTTCCATATGAATACGCCTCCAATTCAACTTTGATTTGGTCAGATTGCATGTAACAAGAAAATTTGTCGGAAATGTTCTGGCATTTGACATTTGACAGCATTTAAACACACATGCAAGCACGCACACAGGGACGCACTTGCAATTGCAGGCTCCGGTGGCTGTCAGCGAGCATCCCTGCGGATCAAATCCATGGAGCCTCTGCTCTGGCGCAGCCCTGGCCGATACCAAGACACAAGTCCCACCTGGGACGCCAGCAAAGGCCGAGTCCCCGAGAGGCCGCTCGGTGTCCAGCCTTGCCCAGCCGCCCACCTGCGCAGGCAGCTGCATCCTGGACCCTCGCGGCCCTCCCAGGTGCAGAGGTGGCCGAGGCCCCGCCCAGGATTTAGTGGCATCCAATTGGGCCGCCGGGCGCCTGGGCGGGGCCCGGGAGCGCCCGCCCCCTGACCGCGCTATAAGTGCGGCCCGGGCAGGCGGCTTGGGGCTCGCCGAGAAGCGCGCCTGAGCCCGGTGAGATGTGGCGCTTGGGGCGGGCGGGCGGCCGAGGAGCTGGGAGGAGGGAAAAGGAGCGGGAGAGGCCGGCGGCTGGGTGGAAGGCTCTGACAGCCGCTGGTCTTCGGATCACCCACTGCACTGACTTCCGAAGGTACAGCTTCCAACTTTCACCTCCTTGGGAAGCAGGGAGAGTGAGTGTCTAACCTATGAGATCGAAGTGCTGAGCGGATCTGCGAATGCCCCCCACCTTCCTTAGTCTGTTCTCAGCTTTATTCTCATTTCCATTCCCCTCTAGAGAATGGACTTCGCGTGCCTGTGGCTAGCGCTTCTGCTGCCTTTGGTAGCGGCGCTGGATTTCAAATACCACCACCAGGAAGGGATGGAAGCGTTTTTGAAGAGTGTTGCCCAAAACTACAGTTCTATCACTTACTTACACAGTATTGGGAAGTCTGTAAAAGGTAGGGTCTGTCTCGTGCACAATTTCCCAATCCCCTAGTCCTCTCATTCACAAACCTGCCTCAGCTGCACGCCCCACACCCACCAAGCTACTCTGACGGGCACCGAACAGGTAAACCAGTGCCTTCTGAGTTGGTTGTTTCCTGGTTTTGTTTTGTTTACTGTTTTATTTTGTTTTGTCAGGGGAAGAGAAGGAGGAACTGAATGTTATTTCACTTCACGCAAATTCAGGGTCACTGAGTCCTTTATATTATTGTAGTTCTTTTTTTTTTTTTTCAGTCTTACATACACTGTTTATCTAGGATGTGTATTTTAGTTCCTTTTCAAGATAAAAGTCTCCCGTGGAAGTGTATGGGGTTTTTTATTGGCTTCTGTAAATATGATTTTCACTGTTAGTATAATTGTTTTGAGTAGCTTTTAAACTAAAATACCTTAGTTTTGTTAGCGAAATTTCTGTCATATATAATTAGCCCTAAGGCTTAAGACTGTATGACTAAAAGTTGCTTTTAAAATGCATCCATTTGAAGAAAACAATTTCTAGATGATAGATATGTACACAGTGATTGATACTCTGCCTAGTATTTTCATATTTGTCATTTATTTTTTAATTTAGAAATCATTTTTTCTCATTTTTGGGGACAGGAAATTTGAATCATAGGAAAACTAAATATTTTGCTCAAACTCACCCCATGAATTTTATAGACAGGTTTACCACACAAACTATTTTAGACAAGGCAAAACATTTTATCAAATATTATTTCTTAATTCTCCTTTATTACATTAAGACCCCCAAATGCAATGCCAGAAAACTTGATGCTTGGGTTAAAAGTTTCATAAAGTTTATACAATTTGGATTTTAATATTGTGAGGTTTGTTCAAACTCTACCTAGATTTTAGCTGTGTGTTATTGATTGAGTTGAGGGTCTTAACTGCCACATTCTTAAGTGATCTTTCCTTTTTAAAATAAGAGCATGGTTCCTATATTAAAAAGAAAGTATTAGCATGCAATGCAAAATTTAAAAATCTGAGCTGTGCTTCATAGTACCTTTATTTTTAAACAGTATTGCCAAAGAACTGGTGCCAGAATTACCCTATATTACTCTATAATCCAAAATTACAGAGGTTGAATGTATGAGAAATCATATCTTGAATCAGCATATGTATTCAATCTTTTGAAATCTTTTCCCCCTACAGCTAGAGTACAGCAACTTTAAAAAGATCTAAGAATACTAATTATATTAATAAAGGAAATATAGGGCACAACTAGCTTGAATTATTATTCAGTCATCATTTAAACCATAAGATGATGAGGATGTCATTAATTTTAAATACTGAATGATTAGGTAAGTTTTTATATTTCCAAACACAAAGTAGTTTTGTAGTCTTTCCAGATGTGTGCTGGGTATTCTGATCTATCTCAAATGAAATCAAACAAAAGGATCATGCATATCAGCATGATGATTTTCCCTCACCATTCTGTCCTCCGGTGTAGGTCAACTTAGCAAAGGGAATTCGTTATATTATACATATGATTTAGTTATTTATTTTTCTTAACTTGGGTAACCTTACCCAGAAATGGAAGTAATACTCCTGCCCTAATTGGGTAGGATGCACTTGTTGTTTTTGTAGATACATATTGCATCTTTTTTTCATTGCTGTAATTATGCATTATAGTCTTTAATTATACATTTTTTCCATTTCATATGACTTCATCACATATTTTCATGAATTGACATTTATACTCTTGATTATATGAATTTTGTTAGTCATTCACATCTTTGGGGCATTGGTATAGTTTCTGATTATCTTGTAAATAGTGATGATATGAAACTGTGGATACACATCATAATAATTACTTTCTATTATAATTTGTGGGGGATTTTCTCAACTTTTTATTTGAAAAGTTTTTTTAAATCCACATGAAAGTGGAACACAAATACACCTTTTACCCAGATTTAACCATAGTAGAATTGACTATATTTCAATTGAACCTTTTGAAGGAAATTTCACTAAGTAGTGACATAGTTTTAAAAAACGTCTTAGGTGAAACAAGAGAGCCAACTCAGAAGGGAGGGAGGGAGGGAGGGAGGGAGGGAGGGAGGGAAGGAAGGAAGGAAGGAAGGAAGGAAGGAAGGAAGGAAGGAAGGAAGGAAAAAAGGAAGTTCAAAAAATGTACAGTACTCATCAGTTTACTCACTCATTAATCCCCCATTCGATTAAGGGAGTATAACTACCCTTCTTGCTCCTCTTTCCTCTAGGAGCAGAATGACAGTTTCTTAATAGATTTAGCCATGGGAACAAATAAAGATGAGTGCCATTCATTCTCTCCCATCAGACATCCCTTTCGAATATAAATGTACCTACGGACTCTCAGGCCAGGCTCTCCACGGCCTCCACAATCACTTTCCTTTGTCCCCTGAACATACCAGAGGGGTTCAACTGCCTACAGCAGGGGTGTTGCTGCTCTGTGTACAAACCCCAAGGACTGTTTCAAACAAGATCTCCTACCACCTATTTTAAGAATCTTGTCTTATATGGCAGCCATTGTTGACTTGATATCATCTTGCTCTGAAGTCCTACTATGCTTTTGTTTTTCTATTATCATTGGTTCTATCATGTTGTGTCTTACTGGATTTTAATATGTATGATAGTATAAACAAATGTTTTATGGAAATTGTTCATCTTCAGTTATTTGGTTCAGAATGCCTTGCAATACTTTCATCCTCTTGAGTGGTTTTATTCTATTTTGTTATGTTTGACATTATTGCAAAGCTAAGCTCAACTGTTTCAAAGAAAGAAACATTATGATAGCTACAAAAAAAAAAGAATCTTGTCTTAACCTCCTACTAAGTTTAACCTTTATTTTATCTGAAGAAGGACGGTTACAAAGGGAAAAGGGTAGAAAATAACAATCTCTGTTATCAAGTGTGGTAGGTGTTTCAGTGCATTGCTTCAATCACAACAGCTCTAAGTAGGCATTATCCTATTGCTAAAAAAGGCACAGAGGCATTAACTAACATGCAGAAGATCACACAGCTAGTAAGTATTAGAAGGAAAATTCAAACTCAGGTTTTCCAATCCTATCCCCTTCCTCTTTAAAGAAACAGTTTGCCATAAATGGATATGGTCATATGATACTTAGTTTGTTTTTCAACTTTACCTGTCAGAAGCTAGGCCACAGTGAGCACTGTCACAGCTAAGACAGCACAGGCTCTGCAGCCTTCATCCCAAGGCCAAATTCTAGATCCTCAATTTTGTAGATGTGTGACCCTGGGCCTTTAGAAAAATACTAAGCACATACTAAGTGGTGGCTAAGATCTAATATCTGCTGCTGCTATTATTATTGTTATTACTGTTATTATTGACACAGTTCTAAGAAAGAAGTTACTATATCTAAAACAGTTTTACCAATTTAATTCATATAAGCAAATGACTTCTAAAAGATTGTATTGATTTATAATAAATATATGTGAAGAGAAAAGTTAATACAACTTTTACTAGTTATAAGTGAACACTATTATCAGTGATTTGAAAGATGCTTGTATCTATCTCTTGTTGTGTTTAAAGTAGAAGGGAGAATTTATTGCTCACGTGTTCTTCTCTTCATTTGCACATATTCAACAGGTTTGTTTTTCGTGTTGTTGTTGTTGTTGTTTGAGAGAGGTTCTCACTCTGCAGTGCAGGCTAGCTGTTTTTCATAGGTGACTGAGGCTTGGCTGGAACCAAAGTTTATCTTGTACCCGAGTGAGTCCTTAAGCCTTTTGCTATAAAGTTTCTTCCGATACCTTTTTTCTCTGTTCTTGTCTCTACATTTCTTCTCTACCTGTCACCGGCTCCGCATCTCAGGGCCTTAGGATTCAGAGAGTTGACAAGCGTTCTGTCTTCTCGCACTGAGTGATCTCCATTGAAATTTCCTGGTACCTTTTTGATGTTCACAATTTCACCCAAAGCAGTTTGAATTCCATATTTTGGTGTAGAGTTAGGGCTTTATCCCTATATGCCAAAACTCTTCGGCTATAAAACAAGAAGAAGGCTTATTGATTTGCACACTTATGGGACTTCCATCCACCACACTGCCATCTTTAGTTTGAGCTATTAAGAATACAGCTTCTCGTTAAGGACAGTACCGCCCTCTTGAGGGAGTTTTGGAAACATGAAGGGTAGAGTTAGGCCAGTTTGTAGTCTTTGTGGGGAAGAATTCCCTCCTGATGTGTCCCTTTGATGCTACCTGTCAGCAGTGCACAGATTAGTCACGCATAGTGAATGATTATCCCCCACTAACAATTTTCTAATATTCTCCATAGGTGAAAGACCAGTTCACATACGTATGCCTAAAACCAAACTGTGTATGTGCAAACATGAAATACTTTCACCCACAGTTTTAATATATTCTGAGCTTTGCAAGAATGCGACTATATGTAAACTGAAGGAAAATTATATTTTGTTTTGCTCTTAATTTGTGGTACTTCAGAAAATTCTGACAACAGTGCCCACAGAGCTGACTTAATCTGCATTCGTAATCAGGATTCTGTGCAACTCTGCAGTACAGATATATAAGCTTGTGACTCTCTTTCATTGTGTCTCTGGTGGAGTCATCCCCAGGGTTTTGCATTTTACAGGGTTCTAATACCATATGTTGTATAAATTGCTTTCTTTTTATCTCTCTTTTATATACACTTTGAACATTGTATCGATTTTCTTGAAACTATGTTTGTAAATGTGTTTCGTATTAATTATTTGCCAGCATAGTAAAGTAGGAGTTGCAAAATACTGGACAAGAAGAAAGAGGTGTGACCTATTGATCTAAAATCATGAACAAGCGGGGCATGGTGGTGCTCGCCTGTAATTCCAGTCCTGCGGAGACTGAGGCAGGATAGCCAAAAATTTGAGGCCAGCCTGCCCTATATAGTGAGTGTAAAACCAACCTGAAGTATATACTGAAACCCTGTCTCAAAAAACCAAAAATAAATAAATAATTAAATAAATAAATAAAATCATGGACATAGAGAGCTGATAAGGACCCACTTCGAGTTTATGTAGCCACATCCAAAAAGTTCTTTGTTCCTGTTTGTAATCCATGAACAATGTGTATCTACTGTAGGGAAAAACTGATGACTGCAGTATCTAGATTTGAGATATGCTAGCTCCCCTGTTTCCTCCTTTTTGTTTACTTGTCTATAATGTTCCTTCTTTTAAGAGTACAAAAAAGATTAAAAGAACCTTAAAGTGAAATCATTTTTTAAAAGATTATATCAAAGAGCAGCATGCATTTGGAGAAGGGAAAGGGCATTAAATCTATCCAAATCATCTTGTCTGTCAGTGTAAAGCAACTGACAATCTTCTAGCTCCATAACAATTACCAGCCTAATTTGACTTCACTAAAATAAAATAGACACAAGTTGCACATCAAAAGTATTTTCTTATCTCTGTTTTCTGAGAACTGCTTGGTGCCAGTGTCTAAATTGTACAAATGCACTGATCCGTGACCCTTTGCATCCATACCTTTGTCCAGCTTAGCTGGACAGTTTAATCTCCACTGCACCAAAAGAAAAAAAACATTGCCAGCTTCAGAAATATTTGCTCATCTCTGGTTTCCGTGAGCAACCCAGAGTGAAGTGGGGCTACCATGGCACTGCTGATAGAGCTGCCTACATGACACTTTTCCCTAGCCCAACATCTCGCAGAAGCAGCCAGTTAGGTCACTATCTGTTTTTTTAAATAAAGAGCTTTCAAGTAGTTACTTATTTGGTTTATAAATTCATCTGATAAGAATGTCTCGGGGAAACTAGAACCACAAGTAAAGGTCCTAATTTAGGTGATACAGTCAGGTAAAAGTGAGTATAACATCATATTTTTAGAGCAGGAGTGGATATTAAAGACTATTTGGTTATTTATTCAGTTAATTGAATCTTAGTTTAATGCAATTCAATGTTACTTCCTCCTCTAAGAAGCCTTTTTCAGTTCCCTGAGCATAGTGAGAATGTTCTTTTGCTCTTCTCTTAACATCTCCCAATGCTCTATTTGTCTTATACCTAAAAACCAGCAATCAGGCTTTGCTCTACTTTGTACCCTGGGCCCTAGTATGTGCTTATCATATGTAACATAATGTGAGGCACAACTCTAAAGAGTTTTCCATACTTATTTGATGAAACATAGGTGTTTAAAGATACTGTTATATATTATTATAAAATATGCAAGTATATATGATATATTTTACATAATTTTATGCCATTATATATGACGTGGCATATAACTTTGTAATATACATCTTTAGTTACATATATTGTATGGTTGGAAGAATGTTAGTGACTCAAGAAAATGATCTGGTTTTTGCCTTTTAGTCTTTTTTGCTAAACCTCATTTTAAAGTAGTTAGTTTGATGATTTAGATAGAACTGGACTGCCACAGTTTTGTCACAGCTCAAGAAATATTAGTCACTGAAATACAGCTGGAGACCTCAAAGAATTTAGTGTCTTTCAAGCAGTAAAAAACAGAATCGAATACTCACTGACAAACCTAATGTGGTTCTTCCCTCTACCCTTTTCCCAATTCCTACCAGATATGTGTAAAGAAGAGAGAAAGTAGGGCTGGTGATGTAGCTCAGTGGTAGAGCACTTACTTAGCACATATGAGGTTGTAGGTCCCAGCACTGCAGAAAGAGAAAGGGACAGAAGGAGGGAGGGAGGGAGACAGAGACAGAGACAGAGAGAAGAAAATATAGCAGATTTCATCGCTTCTCAGGCTTTTGGCTAAGATCAAGTGAAAATATAGCAGATTTACCACCATCACTCCTGCCCACACTGAAGAATATAAATAAATATCCTTGGTTTTATCTGAACAGTAAGCCATGCAACACCAGTTCAAGTGACTGTATGCAAAAGTAAAAGTACAAAGTGGGGTAAGGGACAAGAAAGAAAAAAACATCAGATGAAAAAATCTTTTTTCCCTCAAGAGTTAAGCAAAGATATGAAACCCTTCATTTTAGGTGTCATTTTCTTTCTCCATACTCAGAAATGTGTGGATTTAAGATTGGTGCACCAGACATGTTTAATTATTCCAACTTTAACTTTTAATACTTGTTAAATATTCGGTCCTGTGTAGCATGTTGGTGACTCAGTGGAACCCACCCATTGAAACTCTTTAATGGGCCCTTTTCACTCTGAAAAAGGTAGACACCCAGGGACAGAAGGGAAGCATGGGACCATTTTAACATGTGACAACTCCACAGGAATTCTCTTACTATTTTTAATCAGAAAGATTTATTTATACCTTACTAACAATACCAAATGTACATGGAGTTAAATTTCAGATACAAGGTGCTCAACTGGGAAGAACTTTTATGTTTTCTATTGCTCTTCAGGATCAAATGAATAATATTACTGTAACAGAGATAACCTAGAGACAGTCTTAGTTGCTTTGTCCTTTGTTGCTGGTGGGCTACTTTTTATTAATAAAAAAACACAAAGATAAATTGGGAAATGTCACAGTCTAGCCTGAACAAACATTTTAATTGGATTTGGTCATCTTTTGAATTTTGAGAACAGGTACTTTTATAAGTTATGTTTTCATGTTTTGTAGAGTACAGTTCCAAACTAGTACCATGTCAGTCAATTGTAGACTTCAAAACTTTTTAGACTAGAGATTTCTAGTCAAATGATTCTTGCTTGGAAATGAACACCAATTTCCCTGTACCAGGCACTTTTAGACTAGGGATATAGAAGCGAGCAAACAGCATCTCTATCCTGATGTTTCTTACACATGCTAGTGGTGGAGGCAAACGACAACTAAAGGAAGTACAGATTTTGGTAATTTCTGTAAAGCAAAAAAGAGTTTCATAGAAACAATTACCCTATAACTAAAAGGCAGAAACTTATCATTGTACAATTAGTCCATCTTTATCTGTGGTTTCACTTTCTGTGATCTCAGGTTTTTTTGTTTTGTTTCGTTTGTTTGTTTGGTACTAGGAATTGAACTCACGACCTAGCGCTTGCCAGGCAGGCACTCATGCCACTAAGCTAAATCCCTGACCCCGATCTCAGTTATTCATGGTCAATTGTGGTTATTATTTCATGGAAATTATTTCATGGAAAATTCCAGAATAAACAATTCATAAGTTTTAAACTGTATGCTATGCTCACAGCATGGTGGAATCTCAGGCCATCTCTCTTTGTCCAGCATGGAATCTGAATTATACCTTGTCCACTGTATCTACACTGTAGAAGCCACCTGCCCTTTAGTCCCTTAGTAGTCATCTCCATTGTCTCTGTTATCAGATCAACTATAATAGCATTGCAGTGCTTGTGTTTAAGTAATCTTTATTTAATAGCCCAAGAACAAAAGGGTAGTGATACTGACAATTTGATTTCAATATATTGCTGAAATTGTTCTATTTTATTTATTATTGTTAATCTTTCTCTATGCCTAATTAAACTTTATCAGAGATGTGTATATATAGAACACATATGAATGATTTAGCACTATCCACTAGGGGCTGAGAGTCTTAGAATACATGCCCTATGGATAAGGGAAGAGCATTGTAGTCACACTGCCTAGACCATAGCAGTTCTTGTTTGAAAGTGGTGCATGGGAAGAACAGGCTGCTGAAAAGAGAACAGGTCTGAGCTGAGATCTGAAAGGCGAGAGTGAGCTCGCCCTTATAGCCTAATTCACATTGCACAAAGTGCCAGTGCAAAGGCCTCGGGTGGAATGGGTTGGCTCTATTTTAACAATAGAAATGAAACTCAAAAAGCAGAATACAGTGAACAGGGGTGAACAGCATCTGAGGAAGTTGAAGAGGGGTGCAGGGAACAGATCATAGAATGCCTTTTAAGTCAACTGTAATGTGCAGAGTTTGCATTCTGTTCTGAGAATAATGGAAAACCATCAAAGAGTTTTAAGCAGAGAGTGATGTAATCTGATGAGGTTTTAAAAAGATAATTTGGCTGCTGAACAGAGAATTCATTCAAAAAGGCCAAGTATAGAAACAAGAAGCATCCAATTATGGTAATCTAGACATATGTCGGTTATAGTGATTTGGATTGAGATACGGTATTAGAAGGAGCAGTAGAAAGATTAAATATTTGCTTTGAAAATAGAACTGGCAATACTTGCTAATGGGGGAGGTAAGGAAAAGAAGAAATATGCTGTGCTTTGGCAGCTGTGTTAGTCAGCTTTTGGTTGCTATAACAAAATACCTGAGAAAAAAGTGGAAAAGATGATTATGGCTCACCATAGAGGTCTTACCTATGGTCACTTGGTTCTCTTGTCTCTGACTCTGTGTAGGCAGAACAGCATGGTAACAAGCAGTTGGTGGAGCAAAGTCACTACTATAAGGAGTAGAGATAGAGCAAGGAAAGGGTCAGGGACATGCTATGCCCTTCAAGAACATCCCCCCGTGGCCTTCTCTAACTAGGCCCCACCTCCTAAAGTTCCTATCTTCTCCCAAGATACCATTAAGTTGTGAACTCATTAGTGGGTTAACCCACTGATGACATCAGAGCACTCAAGATCCTCCCATTTTCCCAAAACTCCGTCTCTGAACATTGCTGCATTGGGCATCAAGCATTCAGCACAGGAGCTTTTGGGGGACAGACCACATCTGAACCATAAAGGCAGCTATATGCGTGAAGCATTATTTACTGAGAGGAGGAAATATTGAGAGACGACAGATTTGGGGTGAAATCAAGCTCTGATTGAGACAATTTTCTTACACTTTTGAAATCTTTAGAAGACATCCAGTCAGGATATCTAGGAGGCAGTTAAGTATGTAAGTGGAGCTCTGGGGAAAAGTTTGACTATAGAAATAGACTTGGGAGCCATCAACATTTAAGTGATATTGAAACCCACAGGACTATAAAATAATCTAACTCTGTAACCATTATGTACTACACACATGTACATAAAACCAAAGTAATTGAACAAAGGAGTAAAGGTGAAGAAAATAAGGCCTAAAGAGAGCTATAGGATCTTTAAACATTTAGAATTTGGTAGAGAACAGAAGCAAATAAAGGATATGGAAATAAAATCAGCAGTGAAGTTTGAGGAAAACTCTGTGGTGTGACGGACATCAGGGAGGGAAATGTTTGAGAAGGAAGGTGTTTCAGGAGGGCCCAGAACCGCCCACTAACGGTTTGCTATAACCACTTCATTTGCATAAGGTCATGCTCAAAGTAGAGATTTAGTGAGACAAAAGCTACAGTTCAAGAACAATAGGATAAAGGTACACCATGGCCAAAGCCAGAGAGGTCAGTGTTGCTTTTTTATCCTCTCCTTGAAGGAATCCCATATGTTTTGGGGGGTGCGTGGCAATGGGGATGCCTGTTTCTCTCCAGCTGTGAACTTGTGCAAAATTCCTCTTCTCAGAGAAACTCACTCAGGAGCAAAGAGTTTTTCAAGAGAGCCAGTCGTATACGTGACTAGACAGACCATGACCCGACAGAGTGCAGACCTAACCAGGTACCCGGTACATAGCACACAAGACTCTTCATGTTTACTTTAAAAGTGCTTTTGGCTTAGTACATCATGACCCACTGCTTGGTGTAGAAAGTAACAAGAATAATTAGCAAACATTTCAGGAATTTAGTACTCAAAGTTGGGCTGTCATTGCTGTGGCTGCAGGTTTTCCTAGAGATAATCAAGTACTGGGTAAAGCTGTTTGGACTGCACAAACTCCTTCCTCTCTAGATCAGAGTTAATGGTGAATGCTCCTGGAAGTCAAAACAGAATTGTAAGACAAAGAGAGATGGCCTGAGATTCCATCATGCTGTGAGCATAGCATACAGTTTAAAACTTATGAGTTGTTTATTGTGGAATTTTCCATGAAATAATGATATGGCCCAAGGTGTAATTAATGAAATTCTCCTCTCCAGACACATTTGTTCAATTTATTCAGTAAACATTCATCAAATGTCCAACATAGTTCATGGCACGTGATAGCATAAGAATCTGGAGGTAAACGAGTTAGGCAGGGTCCCAACCCCTGTGAATTTTTGGGGTGAACAGGAGGCAAGACACGTCCAGTAAATAAATACACACATCACTAGCTCTGTGGTAATGAATGGCCAAGAGACATGGCATAGCTGAGATCTGAAGGGTAAAAGTCAGCCAAGTAAAAAGGGGAATACAATAAGCAGTATCTTCAGAGGCTTGAGGGAAAGGAGCGCTTTGACCTTGAGGAATGAAAGGAGCCCAATGTGGCTGGAGGAAAGCAGGAAGTTGACAGGGAAGGCCAGGTACACCCCGCGAAAGCCTTTCTGCTTTATGTAAGGGAAGACATAATCATCCCAGGGATCTATGCCTAAGAGGAAAATGACAGATTTGCATTCATTTTTTTCTTTCTTTCTTTCTTGGTACCAGGGTTTGAACTCACTACCTCGCACTTGCCAGGCAGGCGCTTACACCACTGAGCCAAATCCCTGACCCTAATTTGCTTTCTTGATTGGAAAATTTCTGATAATTTTACAGATAACTTTGTATTACAACAGAGATTCTTTTTGAGAAATATAGTAGAACAGGCATTTCAGGAACAAAACAATAATAATAACAAAATAAGAAAATACAGACATGCCATGGTGGGTAGACCATGACACCAGTAAAACACAACTTATGATGTTAAGTGTATAAAAATAATAACATCTCCTAACAATACTCAGAGTGAACAGTAATTATTTAACCCTGTGAAAAGATCATGGGTCAGGTGTTATCCCTTAAAAGTATCTAAGAAAAGTGAGTTTGTATCTCTCAGATCAGATGTCAGAAGGGTTAATTGCCACAATTGGATCAAATTGTTTAGTCAAACTTTAAAACTAATATATTATTACATGTGAGATTTATTAGAAATGATTTAGTAGTGCCAGGTGGGATGGCACATGCCTATAATCCCAGCACTCAGGAGGCCGAGGCAGGAAGGCAACTCTGGATTCAAGGCCAGAATGGGGTACACAGTGAGTTCAAGCCCAGCCTGGGCTACACAGTTAAACCCTGTCTCAAAAGAAAACAAAAAGAAATACAAGAATGAGGCGGAACAGAGAGTTGGACTTTAAAATAATATTGCAATATTATTGATAATAGATTTAAATTATATATATTTTGTGATAGTAGGTAGTAGCAGTGACAAGAAACTTAATTCTTTTCTAGATAAACTATTCAGGAGTAGCAGAGAGGATGGACAAATGGAAGAAATTAAAATGCAGATCACTGAGCATTTCTTATGTGGCTGGCATTGTGCTATATCCTTTACAGATTTCCCTCACTAACCTATATAAAAACTGTGTTATTTATACATTCCCATTTTATAAGTGAAAGCAAGTAGATTTTGTACATGATAAAATTGATGACCCAAAATTTCACCTTGGTAATTGATAGATTTGGTTCATTAACCCAGTACCTACAGTAATTCATTTAAATATACATTTAATAAATGTTGGCTTGTTGAACAGCTACTGTCTACCAGAACCTCTGTGGAGGGAAACTGAGAACAAGAGCTGGGCCTCACCTGATAGAAAGTAGAGTCACTGCTCATCATACCAGGAAAAGCAAAGGACAGGGCTGTATTCCAAGGTGTGGCCTCCGCAATGCTTGGTAAAGTTGGCAAAGACTCATCACAAGTGGATGCTCGAACAGGTTTGGATGCTACCAGGCAGACGAGGGGATGGGAACTGAGGCAAAGTGGTGGGGAGCACCCTTGAAGGGTGTGCCATGCTGGGATTGTGCCCTGAGAGGCAGCTGAAACCTTCTGTGCTCAACACATGGGACTGGGATAAGAGTTTGGTGTGATTTATTCTAATGTATCTTAGCATCCAAAGTATCTAAGTTCATGCTCACTGGAATAACCAAAATTTTAGAACCCTGTTGGTATTTTGTTTTCAAAGACAGATTTTTCAAAGAATGGAGATAAGTAGGGAAAAGAATTTTGACTCACATAAGTTCCCACTAAAATTGGTAATATTTGTAGCCCCAGGGGGAATATGTTTCCTTAGGACATTCTGTTCTCTGTCCTTGGCAAACTGTGTCTTGAAAAAAAAGAAAAAAGGGTGTTTGAAGATTAGTCACACAAGTTGTATACTTTATTGAATGTTTACTATGTGCTAGCTCCTTTTTGTATTATTTTGTAGCCTGACACTGGCCTAGTAATTTAGTAGTATTATGCCTATGACACGGTTGGGAAACAGTCTCAGGGGAAAAATAACTTGCCTGAGACAACTTATCTAGTAAGGAATAGAGCTGGAAATTCAACCCCAAGTCTGTTAAAATTTAGAAGCCTAGTTCTGGTTTTCAGAAAGGTCTCTAGCGCTTACAGGCTTCTGTAGAAGTGACCTGGACTCCTTCCTGGATGAGGAAACAACTGTTTGGAACCCCCTTTCTTAGGCCAGAGCAGCTTTACTTCAAATTTTAAATTGGGTCAATTTTTAAACTGAAACCTTGGGGTGGTGGTGCACACCTGTAATCCCAACACTCAAGAAGTAGAGGCAGAGGATCACAAGTTAAAGGCCAGCCTGAACTCCATAGCAAGACCTTGTCTCAAAATAACAATCAAGTATAAACAAACAAACTTATTAAAATAAAGGTTCCATTACCAGGGTAAGGAATATGAACGTTGCCTCACTGACACTGGTACTTTTATAAAAGTGAACTAAAGATGTGCTGTAGCAAGTTAATAAGGCAGACTCTCTGGAAGGTACCAAGGGGTATTAATCTTTGTTTTTTGAGATGTAACATTGTGGTTGAGACATGTACACATGACACCTTACGTGAAGGCCCTCTAGAACTAAGCAGGGTAAGGTTATTATAAAATAGTGAATATATTCCTACATGTAAAGCCAAGCTTCCATAAATAATAATACATCCACACCTGTAATCCCATCACTTGGGAGGCTGAGGCAAGCACATCACTGCAAGTTGGAGGCCAGCCTGGGCTACAAGTGAACTCAAGGTCAACCTGTACTACATAGTGAGCCGTGGCTCAAAAAAAAAAAAATTGTTTGAGCCCCTTGCTCCTTTCCGGCCTTGCTACAGCTGCTCTGCAGCCATTTTCAGCATCCAAACAATTGCAAACCACTGTTCCCAAGATGGTGATCCATGTATATATTGCAACTTCTTCTGGCACTACATTGACTAAGACGAAACAGCAAGATGTGCTTGGTTTCTTAGAAACCAACAAAATAGAATTTGAAGAAAAAAATATCGGAACCAATGAAGAGATCGGAAGTGGATGAGAGAAAATGTACCTGTAAACAGTTGACCAGCCACAGATTATCCTGTACCACCTCAGATTTTCAACAAAAACCAGTAACTTGGGGACTACAATGCCTTCTTTGAAGCCTGAGAAAATAATGCAGTGTATGTCTTCAGGCTTGAAGGCGCCACCTGTTTAAAGGAAGCAGAAATCCAGGCAAAGCAACAAGCATGAACCTTAAGCATCATGTGTGTGTTGTGGGGGGGGGGGGTTGAGAGAGGGACTCACTATGTAGTTCAGGCTTGCTTTGAGCTCACTTTGTAGCCTAAGCTGGTCTTGAACTCACAACAATACTCCTGCCTCAGCCTTCCCAATGCTGGGATTACAGGAGTGAACCACCACACCTGGCTCTGCCTTAAGCATTTTGAAAAATGAGTCCCTATTGTTTTTATAAAATAAGTTTTCAGATAGCAAAATTATCTTGGTTTCAAAGAAATTGCTTAAAGTCAAAGTAATTAGGTTTCCATGTACAATAAAACAAATACATAATTAAAAAATGAACATTCTGTTGAGGATAATATGAGAGTGTGATAAAATCTTAAGTACCATGGGATAGTAAAAAATAACAATAAAAATAATAGCACGTCTTGACTGGTTGTTGACTAGGATCCCACATTTGGCCTTCCGCACGTCACGTCCTCACTATAGCCTGTGTAGACGGTCTCTCTGAGTAACTCATCATGCTCAGAAACACTTAACCACCTCTAGGGATTTCTCTGGGATTGGTGCCTCCCTTCCCACAGTGGAGATCCTGACTTAAGCAGACTTTGAGCACAGACTGAGAGAGTTTAGGTGCTAAGAACCACTGAGGGAAGACTGCACAAGGCAACAAGAAGTCCAAAGGGCAAATGGAGTCTGCTCTGCATCCTTCCTCGCTGGGAGAAGAAGATGCCAACGCAGTGTAGCTGTGCTCAGGCCTGCCCAGCAGCCTCAGCCTCCCAAGATGGAGAAGGTCAGCTTGCTCAAGTAACAACATTCCTCACCCTGGCTTCCCAGCTGCTCAAGGGGAAAGGCTTTTCCCTGTGTGCTGGAGTTGGGGACAGGAATGAATTAAGTGGGAAAACAAAATAACCTTTTGCATTAGGTAGACTTATAGAACTCCAGATGCCAAAAAACCGAGGCTTGCTCAGTAATCCAGACTCTTTCCTCTAAGAGAATATTTTGAACTATTGTAAAGGCACATGCAGTAGAGTAGGAAACAATTCTTAGGTGGAAACTAGGGAAACAGAGTAAGCTGGGGGAGAGGAGTGTCACCCAGGGTGAGATGACCCCTCTCCAAGCATTTGGGTTCTAAAACAGTCAGCTTATAAGTCACTGTGTGACCCTAGAGGTTATAAGTGACTGATGAGAAGTTCAGTGATACCCATTCTTAAGATCCCTGATTTTATATAGCCTTTATAACAAGTTATCAAATAGAAGTTGTTTTTAAAATAGACTTCTAGGAGCCAGGCATGGTGGCCTATGCCTATAATTCTAGCTACTTGGGAAGCTTAGACAGGAGAATCATTTATTCATGGCCAGTCTGTGCAACTTAACAAGATGCTGCTAAATTAATTAGTAAGGTGAAAATAAAGTGTTTGGCAAAGATCCTGATGTTTTGAAACTTAAGAATAAAACCTTAATACCAGGTATTCAAATTAAGGAACTATCAGAATAGGGAAATACACCATATTTATATCCTCACCCATAAGTGCACAGATATTTGTTAACCATAACAAGGGCATTTAACAGTGTTTAATTGTACAGATCTTGAAGAGCACAAACTTCCTGAGTTCACATTCTGGCGCTGAGGTTCAGTATCTGACCATGAGCCAGTGTCTCTCTGTGTACCAGTTACCTCTTTTATAAAATTAAAATAGTGGTATCTACCTCGTATGTCGTTGAGAGGGCTGTTAATAAACATACAATGCTCAACTCTGACTGGCACATAACACATGCTCTGTAAACATATGCAACTTTTATTGCTGTCACACAAATTGTATTTGGCACTGACAGAAGCTTGGGTGTGTAACACCGTGACGGTGCACTGAGAGCGTCGTGCTTGTCAGGCTCAGGGCCAGCCAGCACTACTGTAAATACCAATAGATAGCTTTAGACTCTGACTTGCCAGTGGGTTAGGTGACTGCCCTGGCCACAAGACAAGACACCAGCAGATCAGGGCCAGACCTCTGAATCCACAGCCTGGACCTCCAAGACCAGAGCAGTAGGGGATGCTGACCTTGTTCCTACCCTCAAGTGCCAGCATGCTTCAGGACCTGGGCCACAGCAGTTGGAGAAGTCAGGCCAGACCCTGACTTGTATAGAGGAGGAACCTGAGGGATTAACTGGATTGCCAGAGGTCACTCTAATGACACTGTAGAGTCCAGGTTAGAAAACCAGGTCTATCACAAAGGCTGCATCTATGTAGTACCCAGCTGCTTGTGGAATGTTTGGCAAAAAAGGCTTAGGAGAAGTTGTCAGGTGCCAAATGACATATTCCATTGGCATCTAGCAAGTCCTTTGCTTTAATTAGCTTATAGTTATGTACTCAGCAGTGTGAATGTTTTGGGTTTTTCCTTCTGCTCTTGCATGTGAGTCCAACCCATTATTCTCTTAGTCAATCTTAGATCAACCTATTATTCCCTCTCACCCTTTATCACTGTTGCTCACAGATAAGATTTTTATCCCATGAAAACACTTGTACAAAGTGTATATGATGGTGTAGATTCCCAGCATTATGTATAGTTGTCAAAATTGAAAAGAGTAAAAGTAAAAATGATCCAGCTATCTAATTCCATTGACTTGTATACTTGAAATAACTAGAGTGACAACTTTTATGTTATGTGGAATGGCACAATTTTTAGAAAATAAAAATGTGATATATCAAAGGGCATTGAGTTGTGCACTTTGAATTGTGTGAATTATGTGGTATGTGAATTATATCTTTTTTTTTTTTTTTTTGGTACCATGGATCAAACTCATGACCTTGCGCTTACCAAGCAAGTGCTTGAACTGCTGAGCTAAATCCCCAGCCCAAATTATATCTTAAGAAAGATGTTTTTTAAAAAATCATACATTCATCATTAGATTATGCCCAACCCAATCAGCGGAATATGTTACAACCTTTAGTAGAGAATGAGAATGCATATTTTGACATGAGATATTCAGAATCATTATGAGGCAAGAAAATTTATTCCAAACATCTTTCTGTCCATTTGTATATATATGTGTGACTATAGTTTTGTTTTGTGGGTATCATCTCGTGACTATTTTCTTGTCTTTGTTGCAGTTCAATACATGTAGAGAAACCTTATTGCTGTATACTTTTTAACACTATTCTGTGGTATGATTTTTGTCATAGTTTATTCAGTCATTTCTACATTGACAAATATTTATGTCATTTGTAATTTTTATTAGCTATTTCAAACACGGCTGTTTGAACCAGCCTTTTGATCCTTTAAACATGTACATTAGCTCAATAATTTTCCCAAGGTAGGCATTGCTAAATGAAAACATACAGCATTTATGTGCCTGGTAAATACTGACAAATTACCCATTATATTATTTAACAATTACCGAGAGTATTACTTAACTCCCAACACTACATGCATTGTACGATTCCCCGAATCCTAAACAACACTTAAAATTTTTTCAATCCCTAAGGTGTTAAAAAGAAAATCTCCATTTTAAATTGCATTTTCATGATTGAAAAGAAGCATGAGCATGCGCATGTTTTCACATTTATTCAATATTAAATCACCATGGAGTGGCTGTTCCAGATGCCAGAGGCAGTTGCGAGAAAACAACTTCCTGCCTCCAGGGACTTTGCTTTCATAGTTTATTGGGCATTTTTATTTCCTCATGCCTTTTGCACATTTTTCTACTTATTCATTGATTTTCTTAGCTATTCTGTTATATTATGGCAAATATTTCCATCTATCTTGTGACTTGTCTGCCCAATCTTTGTTTTCAGTATCTTTTCCCTTCCAGAAGTTTTTAATTTGGATGAGGTCATATTCATCCATCTTTTCTTCAAGCTTTATATTTTATGTCTCATTTTAAAAAGACCACTGTGACCCCCGAAGGTCATAAATATATTCTCCCTTTTTTCATTATTTTTATAGTTTTAGTTTTTAGCACCTAAATTCATCTGGAATCTATTTGGGGGAGTACAGTGGTGTATAGATAGGTATCACATCCTACAGTATACATTTTGAAAGCTCAAATGCTTCAGTGTATCTGATTTTTATAAGCAGAAAGTGCGGTGGAGAACTTGCAGAGATGCTTGGAGATATGCTGAGAAGAAAGGATGTGCTGGGGAAGGAGGAACCGTAGCTTCAGGAGTACTTGCCAGTGACCGTGGGTCTGGGCAGGGACAGCGGCAGGAAGAGGTGGCCCTGGCTGGCTTTGTGCCCTGGTAACTAAGGCACCTCTGTGAAATGTACTAAATAACAGCTTTACAAGAACCAGGGAATTAATCAGAGAGTGGATTCTTTGGTATTTCTATTTGAAATAGAACTCCTACTTGAGAAAATACGCTGTTAAAAAAATAACCCAGCCCTGCATTAATCATTAATTTTTGTTTCACTCTCAATTGGCAGGTGCAATGGATTACTAAAGTGTACAGGAATGGTAATTTACATCTTGTAGATGAAAAATAGGTAATACTGTGTGGCAGAAGTATGATTAACACATGAGTGAGGCCTCTGTGGAGAAGTCTTAATAGAGCTTTTGGGTTTTATTTTGTTTCAGGGTGTTTTGTGTTTTTTTTAATTGGTACCGGGGATTGAACTCATGACCACGTGCTTGCAAGGCAGGCACTTACATGGCTGAGCTAAATCCCCAGCCCCTGTTTGTTTGTTTGTTTTGAGACAAGGTTTCACTATGGGGCAGCCTCAAATGCGAAGCAGTCTTCCCGCCTCAGACTCTGAGTGCTGGGATTACAGGCTTGTGCTACCACACCAGGCTAAAGAATTCTGTAAAGGAGGTGAGGGAACAGCTCTGGGCTAACCCACTCGAGTCACCATAGTGCCTTCTTCCCCTGGCACTGGACCCAGAATGATCTCTTCATGTCTGTGCGACACTGATGAGCTCAGAAACACCAGTTCTCTTGTCTGACCGTGTATGGGTCAGGCCCTGCACCGGGCGCTTTCCCATCATCAGATCCTTCACTCCTCTAATGTCATGTGGGGAGGAAGTAGTGTGACAAGCCTCATTTCACACACATTTATTTATGAGAAAACTGAGGCTCCAAAGAGTTCAATAAGGAGCCCGGGGTCAAAGTAGAATTAGCAGAATTTAGGTTGTAACCCAAGTTCTCTGGCTTCAGCACAGGGAAACCTTGTGCTGCCAAGTGGCTACTTCAGCAGACACAGTAGTTGGGAAAGAACTGTACTTTGCTGAACCTTTATGAGACAAAACAGAAAAACCTGTGTCAGCAAATGATATTTATAATGCCGCCATGGTTAATCAGACCACCCTGGAAGGAGCCTCTTGAAAGCAGAAAGGCAGGGCTGCAGCTCTGGACCATCTGCGCTCTCTTCCAGCTGGGTCTTCAGCTGCAGTGAGTGGAGCAGCCCCCTTGAGGTCAGCCTGGGGGCAAACAATTGAGAAAAAGTGGCTGCAGCTCTAAGACAAGCTGCGCACCTGCACAGGGATGTGCTGGGTTTACGCTGGCAGGGGTTTCGGTGTAGTCTGCATCCCAGGACATAAAAGGACATACTGACACACATGGAGATAGGAGTGACTTCACAGTAGGGGCTGCGCCTGCTGCACCTACAAGTTAGACAGGGCCTTCTAGAGTACGGGCTGCAGGAGTGTGTTCGTGGTGTAGTGTCCACAGCAAGCTGTGCGGTGTGCAGTTCGCTGTGTACCTTGTGGTCTGTGTATTCGTTGTATTGGATTCAGTGTATTGTACTGCATGCTGTGTACATTTTATGTCACCGAAGGATTTAATGGAGTTTTTTGTTTTTTGTTTTTGTTTTTGTGGCACTGGGTGGGGCAAATTCAGGACCGCACATGAATTTTATTTCTTTTTCTTTGTTCACATGTGTGCTACTGGAGATCAAATCTAGCCCTCCTCGGCCTTTTTTATTTTTTTATTTTGAGACAGGGTCCTGCTAAATTGCTAAGCTTCTCAGGCTGGGTTTGAATTTGCAATCTTCCTGCTCTGGCCTCCCAAGGTAATGAGATTACAGACATGTGCCACCACTCCCTGCAGGAAGAGTTTTAATTTTTTAATGGTATGGATTAGAGTCAGCTACTGTATTTGGGAAATGTGCAAACTCTTAAACTTAAGCCTGGAAATTCCTGTTATAGGTGGAGGCCAGGTGTTTGCCATTTTAACAAATGCCTTGGAAATTTTGATGCACTGTATGTGCTGCACAAATATACTTGTAAGAAGCACAGAGATGCTGCTGACCTAGTCTGCTGCTGAACTCTGGCCATCAGTAGGACTATAAAACAGCTGAGAAGTATTTGAAAATGACTAAACTTGCATTATAGAATATATCCTATCGTATCATCCATGTTTAAAAGAAAAGCATGCAAAAATGCAGAAATCTCATACACAGTGCTTACAACTTTAGATTTCTCCAAATCTCTCTCAGGTCTAACATGAGAGAGGTTTTAAAACCCAAGGAGGGCAGATGCCACACCACATTCCATTCCATCAAAGTTTAACTCTATTAGAAGTCATCCAGGTAGGACTATCACACTGGTTCATCCTCTGCTGTTTCTTACTCCTGTCCCACCCAAATGCAAAAGCTGTAGTTAAAACCACCCCCCAGCCCCCTTTCTAGGCCTCCATCATGTCATTTCATGCCTACACACAAGTGTGGTAGATGAAAGGGTGGTTTGAATAATATCTTACTGCTGGTCTTAACGAGCTCACCTAATCCTACTGAATGGTTAGGCAGTTCCGGAGATATTGCCCTGTTAGTCTATTGCTGACTTGTTGAGCAATGAGAACACCCTTGAAAATCTTGTTGCTTCTTCTCCCCCAAGAATGTGTCACACTGTTTCAGCCCAAGCATTTGGTTGAGCATGGGAAGTGAAATAGATGACAGATGAAATAAAGCCCCTGTCTGCACATTTCTTAAACTCTTACGTGAGGTAAATAGAGTCACACTGTCAGACACAATAAAGGGTAGCCACCATGTCTTGCAAATAATGGGTACAAAGTTTTAATTGTCCCAGTGGATTAGAGATAAACCATTGCTCCATGGACCTGTTATGAAAAGGTATTTAATATAGTCAGAAAATCTCTGGAGTGGTGCCTTATAATTACTTAGATTTTTCCACTAGAATTTCTGCATTATGGTCTATGGAGAAATAGTGGCCTTTCAAGAAGCCAGACTTGTATCTGTACCTATAGGCATGAAATCAAAACTAAGCCTTTAGACAGGAGATGTGGCCCACTTTTCCTGAGAATAGTTTGTCAGTGACCAACCTGCTGCCTGTCCTTGGTGAAACTGGCAGGGCCGTGCACTGTTAATTAAATGAATACAACTAAAGTGAAGAAAAGATATGCTTTAATGGGCGGTAAACTCAGGTGACTTATTAACAGCTGCACTTCCTCATGTTCTCAAACGGCATTTCTCAACTCACATTTTAAGGAAGGAGCTGATCTGAGAGGCAAACTAATTATGTAGTCAGTGTTAGCTGAAGCTGAAGAGTTGGGTGGGAGAGATTCTCTGACCTTAAAAGCTTCACAGGAGCCAGGTGCAGTGGCACAAGCCTATAGTTCCAGCTTTTGGGGAGGCTGAGCCAGGAAACTTACAGAATCGAGTCAGTGCTCATCTACTGCATGCAGTGTTTGTCTCTAGCCTCGTGATCTAGGACACTCCCCTTGCCTCTTGCTGACATTGGCCGATTCATATTGAACCAATTTTGTGTCACTAATTGATTCCTAATGAACCAGTTCCTTGTGTACAAGTGTTTGGGTTGCCCTCTTACAAAGATGACTTGGAGTCTCCCCACAACAGCCAGACTGGAAATTCCTGACATGGTTTCCAACTTCATTAGCATTGAGATAGTTAAAATCATGTGATGGCCTCAATCACCTTGAAACTGGCCATGTAAGAAAATGTGAAAACTGTGTTTGTGGTTAATGATCCAACACTGTTGCAGAGGTGACTTGGCTCTGTGCCCTGCCCTCCTAGCGACAAGAGCATGCTGCTTTCAGGTTGGCACTGTCTCTGGCATTATGCCCTCGGGATTCTGAATGAGACTCAGTCGTCATAACAAAGCTATCAATTCACCCTCTGTTGGGTAGTATCAACTTTTGTGACAGTGTTGTGCTAAGACATTTTAAAGGATATGTTTCCTCTAAATAACCCCTACTTTTTGAGTCCCCACTTCTTTTTTCTTTTTCCCTTTTTTTTTTTTTCCTTGGTGCCACAGATTGAACTGAGGGCCTCACACACACTAGGTGAATGCTTTACTATAAAGCTACATTCTCAGGCCCTTTTTATTTTTTATTTTATTTGTTTGGGTTTGAGGCAGGGTCTCATGAAGCCACCCAGGCTGAGTTCACATTTGTGATCTTCCTGTCTCCACCTCCCAAGTGGCTGGAACTGTAGACATGTGTGCCATGCCACTTTTTTTTTTAACTTTAGTGACTGTTAATCTACCCAAAGTGGCCTGCAGCTCTTGTGGAACATACATTTCTGTTGACTATTGGCATGAGGTCTCTAGTTATATAGTATAGTCACTGTTTATATTTGAAGTCTTTCTGTAATTGCTCTGATGCTACATCATCTGCTAGGGCATATGGTTTGTCCTCAGCCAACTTGCACACATCAGGCTCTCCAACAAACATGTGCTTACTCTGCTTCCAGCACTGTTGATCGGTTTTGTCCTTTTATTTTTCTTTCTTTTTTTGTTTTTATTTTTGCTCATTGTTTTTGCTTCTGTGGTATTGAAGCCAGGGCCTCACACACACTGGGCAAAGGCTCTACCACTGAGCTATGTCCCCAGCCCTCTGCAGTGTTATTAAAACTTGTGAAGAGTAAATGAGGTAACATAACCCCGTGAGGTGTTGAGCACTGATTCAGTCAGATTGAGTAACTTGCCTGATACCTCATGGCTAACAAGTGACAGCGCTGGTTTTAACCCTAGCAAGTTGACTGGAGAACTTGTGCACTTTATCAGTCTTTAAGGTGCCACTAAAGGAGCTGCATATCATCTAAGAAATCTCAAATGCTATTGGGAGACAGATAGTATGCCTTGAAATACTGGTCCTCATAAACTATTGTGTGATTTAAATGTTAGGACGACAATACTAGTGAGAAATCCATATTTGTGGGGTTATTAAATGTCTGGGGTTTGAGTCAAACTTAGCCCTTGAAGGAACCTCATTTTGGTAACTTCAGACCTTCTGCTCAGCAGCCTTCCTTCAGCCTCCAGCTTGTCGCTGTACACAGAAGCCGTTTAGCAGACTGCCTCAAAGTAATGTCAGTTTTCTCCGAAGTAGCTTATGGGAAAACTAGTAGATAACTTCCCCTTGTTCCTTGCCACTAAAAGATGAGTTCATTGTGGCTGCAACAAATTAAGAATAGCAAACATCCAACAATGTCTCCTTGGGGGTCAGGTGGTGCAGAATTCACTTCATCATAAATTACAACTGTGTGACACCCATAGTTACTGCTGGAAATGAGAACACCAACAGGATGGGAAGAATCAGAACCTCAACACTAAACCCAAAGACCCCTGACAGACTATAAAAGCGAAACACCAAGAGGACAGTAAATGTTCAGGACTAGATATAATAACTGTATTTTTTAAAATAACATTTAAGGGGTTGGGGATGTAGCTCAGTGGTAGAGGGCATATTTGGCATATATGAAAGTCCCTGGGTTCAATCTCTAGCACAAAAAAAAAAAAAGTTTTTAAATAATATTCAGGAAATGTCTTAAAATTCTTGTTTGTACTTTAAGATAATACACAATTTTGCTTTATTATTGCTGTGCTGTCCTTCTAAAAGCTCATCTGATTATATTGACCTCTCTCCCAAAAAAAGGACAGTCCTTAGCTTTTTATAGTATGATGCCTCTAGAGGCTTTCACTTTGGGAACTTCAAAACAATTTTCCTGTCTCTATTTGAAAAAAGAAAAAAAAAAAGAAAGACTAGATGGGAACATAGAGAAATTATGGTGGTTGGGACATAAGAATTACATCTAGTTTTTAAAACTCCATTTTAAAAATACTTCTCGTACTTTTATAATGTATAGTTTAAGTTGCTTACAGGAAGGGGGACAGTTGCATTGGTCTGACCTGAGAATAGAGTCTACCTTCCAATAGAGAAGGTAGGTCTGCAAGAGAAAGGCAGGAGGGGTTGCCCACAGTCTTCCTGTTTTGACTGTCGCTGATTAATGAGACAAGCTGCCCTCCTTCTCTGGGAGTCTTAACTGTTTTAAATCAAAAAAAAGAAAAATTCTCTCCAAGCTGATGCATCTTGTGGGGTGGAGATCCTCCTTTTCTCAATTAAAAATGGAAATGTCTCTGGTTTAGGAATTGAAATTCCCAAATGTCCCCATGCACCTTATCAGAAAACAAAAGAAAATGGAACCCAATATCTCCATTCTTGGTTATGATATCGAAACATTGATGCTATTGGATATGAATAGGTAAGCAAACAAATCTTGTCTCCCCACAATGTTAGAAGATTCTAACTTAAAGACGGATATTTGGTTTGGAGCTCATTACTCTCTTATGTGTAAATACTTCAAGAAGATACATCTGCTCTGGAACTGATCCAGAAAACTGTGTCTTTGCCAGAGCTCATCCAAGATGGAACCTTGGTGAAATAGACACAATCTTTTCCATCAGTACTAGAAAATTCTTCCATCTAATACACAAGCCAGGGGTGGCTCCAGCTCCAACTATATTTCTGGCTTGCTTGTTAATTTAGCCACTCATTTGTTAATTCAACATTTATTGATCATTGGCTATATACAGCTAGGGCTACAATGACTTCTTTGAATACAGAAATACACAATCCCTTGCTGACGGGAACCGTGCAGTTTAATAAATGTTAAGAAAGGAGTTGCAGAGATACTATGAGAATCCAAAGGGAAGTGTTTAACTCAGGCCAGAAGAGGACAGGACTGAGCAGATGGGTCAAAAGGTATTAGATAAGAGAAGGATTTTTCTTGAGTCTTGAAAAGGCAAGTGCAAGTCGGCCACTTAAGCCAGGTGAACTATCTATGCAGAAGAAAGGGCATGCAATTAAAAGTGTCAGGCAGGTGATTGGCTCCTTTACAAACTGCACGTAATAAAGAATGGTAAGTGGGACTGTGCTAGAGCTCCAAACAGGACGGGCAGATCAAGAGAGGCCTGATACACTGCTGAAGGTGTGGGTTCTCTCTCTACACCATAGAAGCTGCTGCAGGAAGAGCAATGGAGCATGTGATCCACTTCACAGCTGAGTAACTCCCCGAATAACGGAAAGTTCAACAAATGTTATGCTTCATTTGTACTTCATTTTTTAGTGATGAAAATGATGCTCAAAATAGAAAGTTAGTGTTTTTCAAGATGGTAGAATCAGTTAGAGACTTGCATTTGTTTCAGCTGATCAAACACCAGACTCAGGATAGGCATCTATAAATATTTGTTAAGTGAATAAATGCAGAGATGAACTATTAAGCCTTTGTACAAGATGAGTGTTTATACAGTGGAAATGTACATGACTTTTTTAAAAATTTGTAACAGGATTTGCAAATGGGTCTGGTCAACTCTGACATTTAACCCAGCAAGGCTGCAGTCACAGGCCATGGTGCTAACTGCTTGTCTTATATCTGTGACTTAGCCAAAGTCTTTGTTATCCTGTTTCTGATTCCTAAAGTTGGGCAGGTTTGTGTTCCAGCAAGTTACCAATTACCATTTTGTAGGACTCCGTTTTAGTGCATTTTTGTATGATCTCCTCTGCTTACCTTGCTTGGGATGGGCCTGTTTTACCTACAACCAGGCAGTTATTTAGGTCCTTTTTTTTTTGTCCTTTTGTCTCAATTCATGCCCAACTTTGCACTACTAGAATTCAGAGCATTATTCAGTTCTGGAATGATATTTGTCTATATACCAGTACTATTTGATGGTATAGGCAGTTATAGTAAGATTACACAGGAAACTATTCTAAGAGATGGGCTTTGTCAGAAATACCTTAATATGGTGTTATCTTTTAGTATGATATTGTAGTGCATTCATATAATACTTATTTTTTACTGTTATTCACAGATATTTAGATATAAACTGCATAATTCCTATAAGCAAGGGATTGTGAACCTCTACACTCTGTGGTACAAAAGCAAAACTGTATAACATGTTTAGAAGTTGATAATTTGGGTTAAGTAGTTTTAAAATAAAGTTTCTGAATTTTAGATCACCAACAAAATCTTCTTGTTCTGATTACCCTTGTCTGAAAAGGCACTGGTATGGGAGAAAGTATAATGAAGTTGGATTGGTTACAGAAACCAGATGGCATAGACTAAACTGTGATACATAAATAAAAAGACACCACCATGCCAACAGTATATAACTGCATAATAAATGTTTAAATCCCACTTGACATGTCCATCATTGGCTGTAACTCTGTTGGTTGTCATTTTCCCAAGGATGCAAGCTGGCAAACATGGCTGGCTTGTGACAGAGTGGGGAGAATGGCCACCATTCCTTATCTAACTTGCCCAGAAGTGACACATGTCATTGCATTGGCCAGATCAAGTTATGTAGCATGTGTGAATTCAAGATTGCAGTAGTAATAAATCTACAGTGTAGGTCTTTATTAAGAAGGTGACCTAAGCCCTGGTAGGTGGCTCTGACCCACCATGGGGCAGTAGAAAAATATGATAGTATGATAGTCTAGGCAATGCTGACATCATTAAGAAAGGCTCACCCATATGAAACCCTAAGAAACCAATTAAGAGGCCAAATATTTTGCACTGACAATTCTTATGATGCCATTTTATCAAAATGTTACTTTTTATAGACATATTCTGAAGTGAGAGATCTAAGAGAGAGAAATCTGTAATAATTTTTTAGAATCAGTTTTGAGAGAATTCATAAAATGCAGAGAAGCCTTTTGGGGGTGAGAACCACACAAAGATGGAGCAGCCAGATCTAACAGCCACCACAGATTTCACAGCGTTGGGGCAGACAGTCAGAGAGGCTGCCTTGTGGTCCTTATATGGAGGGCAGTTTGAGACCTATCAGCTAAACAGATAAGAACTAAAAGAGCCAACACTGTAACTTCTCAAACTGTCCTCATTGTACCCCCTCAGCTGCCTCCTTCCATTTCCCATTCTCCTCAGTGGGGAAAAAGAAAACAAAAATCTCCACAATAGAAATTAGATATCCAGCAAACAAGTTTTCATGAGTTCACATTTGTTTGACTTTTTTCTTCATTGTTTTTTGTTTTGTATTTTCCGTCTCTTACCTGACTAGCAGTGTAACATAGTGGTTAAGAACAAAGCAATGATAAACTACCCAGTTCTTGTGACAGTGGCTCTTAAACTTTCTTGGGCATGAGAAGCACCTGGAGAGATTATTTAAAATACAGACTGCTGGTCCCATGCTCAGAGGTTCTGGTCAGCACATCTGGCTGAGACCTGAGAATGTGCATTTCCAACTACTCCCTAGGTAATACTCATTCTGTTGATCCTGAAGTCACACTTTGAGAACCACTTTCTTATGAACTGAATGACAATTATTTTCTCCTGTGTAAAAGGAGAGTTCTGATACCTGCCACCTATGGTTGTTAAATGAATCATTATATGCAAAATGCTTGCAGCTAAATACTATGCAAGCATAGCGAATCAGTTAACTTTGTGCCTTTGCCCCATTTTGTTATTACCCATTTGTTTTCTTGTATTGGTTTTGTTTTGTTTTTCTAATGACTTGCTTAACAGGGACTTCTTTTGCTATACCTCACATCAAGAAGGTATGTGAACTTTGGAGACTGAGTGATTAACCTTCCAATGTATGATTTCCAACTCTTCTGATTCATCCATTGTTTGTACACTGTATGAGATGAGTGATTTTGTGCATGTGGTAATGAAATTGAAGTTTTGGTGCTAGTCAGATCTATGGATCATTTTGAAGGAAGGTATAAGGTGGGATGGGAAAATGCAGGGAACGTTTACCTTTTTTTAATTTGTTAGACGGAAAAACATATTGTCATTAATCTCCTCAAAATACCCCTTCACAAACACTTCACATACACTTATCCCATTATTCTTGCCACTTTCTGAAGCAATTCTGGAAGTCCTCTTTCATGAGTGTCTTTAGTTACACTATCATGGCTGATTTGGTTCAAGATTTTTTTTTAATTTTTAAATTTATTTTAAAGATAATAAAGTCAAAAAAACAGAACAAAGCTAATCAAAATAAAGCAGTGAAATTGGTATAGAACTTCAAAGCAGGATACCAGGAAAATAGCTACCATAGTGTATCTTGTTATCTTCTCAATAGTTGTCCATTCCATCAGATACAGCGAAATCAAACCAAAAAAGACAGAATAAAACCAATCAAAACAGAACATTAAATAAAGCAAAACAATCAGAACAAAACAAAACAGTGAGAACAAATTGGATTTCAAAGACAAAATAGAAGGAAATCCCCATATTGGCTACACTGCATACTGTCATCCTCCCAACAGATGCTCAGACTGCTGGCCACAGGCCTGCAAAATCAATCAAATAATACAAGCATTCAGTTGCTTTTTGTACCTCAGTTGCTATCAACTCAGCCTGTCCTCTGAACCAGCTGGCAGCTTATGGGGGATGGGGCCTACACCAGTAGGCTCATGGGGTGAGGGGGGTGCTATCTGACTTTTCATTCCTGAAACCCCACAGAGATTGCACAGCTTACCAGAAAGGCTGGCTAGTTGCCTTCTTGGTGGTCTCCTCCAGTCCCAGGATGGCCCATTCTCAGGAGGTACTGAGTTTTCGCTTCCTGGACCCTGCTTGGCTTGCGTGGTTTACCAGTGGTTCAGGATGTTTACCTTTGGTTTAAGGTGGTCCTTTTGACTTATAGAGAAGAACCAGAAATTGCATGGTACCAAATCTGGTGAAGAAGGTGGATGAAGACATTCAGTAATGTTTTTAGTGTACCTGTTGGATGGCTCTCAGCAATGGCATTCACCATTATTTTTTATCACACCTTGTAAAGAAATGAAAGTGGCAAGAAAGATGGGATAAATGTGTTTGCAATGAGACAGACAATTTTGAGGCAGGTTAATGGCAATGTGTCTTTTTTTTTTTTTTTTTGGCAATGTGTCTTTTACTGGAATAAATTTTTAAAATTTAAATGTTTACCATATGTGTAGATCACACTTCATAAAAGGAGCTCACACTGCTAATAAGCCATTTCAGGGCAGCCTTAAAACAGCCTTGCTGATAGTGCTATTATTCCCCGCTGCTCTTTTAGGAAAATGAAAGTTGCTGCATTGGGTGAGCTCCCTCAACCTGTGTCAAAGGGTATTATTAGTAAGAATCCATCATGAAATGTGCAAGTCTGAGAAACCAGAGCTGACCCAATGCTCAGAACCAGAGCTTCTTGTGTCAGAGCACACATGCAACAAACCTCATGAAAATAACTGCCAGCTCTACCTCAATAACTGCTCAGGGTCTCTGCTTCTCTCTTGGCACGTCCCACTGAAACTCTCAATACAGGGGTAGTCAGATAGTGTTAGCACGCTGACACCCAGCATGGTGGCTTTCAACCCAGTTAGGGTTGCCTTGCCCTGGATCATTCAGTCATATCCAGGTAGTAGGCAGGATCCTGCTCAAACCAGGGATGACTCTGGCCTATCCAATATTTTCTGGGGACATTAAAGCAGCCTGGTGTCATTGGAAGAGCAAAGTTTTAGAACCAGACAAATCTAAATTTGAATACTGGTTCTGCCACTTAATCCCCTCTGCTGTAAATTGTGGATATCACCCAGGTGAAGCGTAAATTGCATAAACTCCTTTGTGCTTGGTGCATAGCATCTGGACTTAATGAATGATGGGATTTTATATTTTGGTTCTTTTTTAATGAAAAAAATGGAAAGGTAGAAAAGTGGGAAAATACCTTTATCACCCTATTACTTAGTCCCTTTAGCACTGGCAATGTACTTTTTTCTGCTTTTATAGGGACTCATCCATTACTTAAGGCTTTATATGCTATAATGCTATTTATTTTAATGAATCTGTTTTATACAGTGTAATGTTATACAACTTGCATTCTGATTTTTTTTACATTATAAACTATTTTAACCTAAATTCTGTATATAACTTTAGGGAACATGCCATAATTTGCATAAAATTCTTATTGCTGAACAATTAACAGGAGAAAACTAGTTGAATAATGGGAGTGCACTAATATAATAAAACAGCACCATTTTAAAAGTTGTAGTGAGGGTATATCTCTTAAAACAGAAATGTGTTCATGATTATATGTAAAATGAGATGTTTTTACCTAAAGACTGACTGCCTCCCACATCTCTTAACATTCAATGACTCAGTCTCAGTGGCTTTCTAATTTTGAGGAACCTCAGGGGTACCAAAGGAGTCTTATTAAATGTTTCAGCCTTCACCGATAAAATTGATTTAGTAGATAAGGATTGGGTCTCAGGAAACCTCTTACAAGAATCCCAGGTGATTCTGATGCAAGAATGTTACAACTCCCATTTCTGCCTATTGAAGCTTTCTTTCCTTTCCAAGCTTCTCCATTGCCCCCTGGATTCCCTATTGTCTATTTTCTTGTCTTGTGCATCTTAGCGAATCCACCTAAACTGTGAAAGTTTTCTTGATCCTCCAAGAAAATTCAATTGGGCACTCATGTCATAGCCCTGAGATTTGTGTCAAATCCTGAGTTACTAACTATAGATACTGAAATATCTGGAATGCAGATTTTGTTTACTTTGTAGTGAAAGAGGCAGAGCTCTTCGGAACTCTTTAGCATACTTGTCATTAACTCAAATTCTGGGGAAGAGAAGTGATCTTTACAACCTTGGTAATAAAAGAAAAATGGTGCCTAAATCACCCTTACTTTGACAATCAGGTTGTTAAAAGTAAGTGCTTTGTCTTTTGTGCACCTACTCTGGCCTAGGCCAGAGACAACCAGAGTGAGCTGAAGAGGCTGGTCGTCCCCAAAGAATTCTCAGGCTAGTGATTGGTTTCCATCCTCAGACTTGGTATCACTGAAGTCATTCAGGGTGAGTTGCTTGTCTTGCAGTTCACTTAGAGTTCTTTCATGCTGAATTAGGAGTGCATTAACCCCCAAATTCTTCACTTAGGTTTGATTGGTTTGATTTCCTTCCTTAAACTAAATAATATTGTATACCCATATCAAGTAAAATTTGTGTTGTCATCTGCTATGCTTTATGTAATAAGCCAGCTATTGCAGACTAAACAGTTATAAATAACAATTGATAAATACTGTGTTGAGATAATATTTGGTTTTTCTCTTGCTTCTGAGGGAAGACCATACTCCATATAAATCTGTCATTATTCTTACTTCAAAAAATTAATGATTATAGAAAAGAATTCCCAAGAAGTAAACTAAAAGAACCAAGTTTAACAGCTCATTCAAAATTACCTTGTTTCGCATGAAAATGTTAACTTCGTCAGACTGAAGTTCAAGATGAACAGAGAATCGATACTATTAGGGGAACAGAAGGTCCTAGTGAGTTGAATGCTTCTGGTAGGGAGTGACCAAATAGAGTGTTACATGTCCACATGGCAAACCCAAAATCATTCTTTAGAACCCTGTTCAGAAGAATCATCTATAAAATCATACATCTCTAAAGCATTTCATAATCCCTTCTTGGAAAAAATTAACCAAATTTCTCTAAAACCAGAGCTTATCCACATTTCTATGATTAGGCATGTCACGCTGTGGTAAAATTATGTTTGCATGTTGCTACTCCACTAGTTCAGAAAGTCAGGGGCTAGGGATATATCTCACTGCTACAGCAAGAGCTTAGCAGGCTGAGTTCACTCCTTAGCAACCCCCAAAATTAAAACAACACTGAGATTCTTTCTCACCCCGAAAGAATGGCTATCATCAAGGAATCAACCAATTGCAAATGCTAAAGGGGCTTTGGGGGGAAAGGAACATTTCTCCACTGTCGGTGAGAGTGTAAACTTGTGCAACCACTGTGGAAATCAGCGTGAAGATTCCTCAAAAAACTAGGATCAGAAACCCCACTGGACCCAGCTATTTCACTTCTGAGTATTTTCCCACAAGAATTGAAAACATCATATCACAGCAATATATGTGCACCCATGTTTATAGCAGCACAATTTATAAATCTAAACAGCTAAATCTTGGAAACAACCCAAATGCCCATCCATCTAGGAATGGATAAAAAAGATGTTGTGTTCTTATATAATGGAGTACTACTTAGCCATAAAGAAGGATAAACTTCAGGCTTTTATAGGTAAATGGATGTAACTAGAGACCATACTCATAAGTGAAATAAACCAGACTCCCATGCATAGACATCAAATTGTCTCCCTAGTGTAAGAAACCGAAAGTAAATAAGATCCAAAATGTACAATACATATAGTGAAAGGGGAAGAAACTGCTCAAAAGAAAATAACAGTTGGGATGGGAAAAAGGATATACACACACACACATATATATTATCTTAGCTATCATATATATGTATATGATAGCAAAGATAATTATACTACTATCATGTAGACTAGGGTTCAATTCTTGGCTTTGAGGCTCAAATCATAGCCTCAAATTGGCTGTGTGACTGTCAGCACTTAATACATTTAAAGATCCATTTTCTTATTTATAAAGTCTGATTTGGAACCCATCTCAGTGGGTCACAACAAGGGATTACTTGGAATTACATGGACCAGAGTACCTGTAATGTTTACACAGACCAAATCATTAGTTATCTTGTTTCAACCCTTCCCTACCCAAATCACAATCTAAGGCAGAGCTGGGATTTAATGTTTTCCTTAGCACTGTCAGGACTGGTTGGTAGTTTTTAGTTGACAGAACTCACACACACTAAAGACACACTTAATTTAGTAGATAAAGGATCAGGTTGTTAAAAGTAAATGCTTGCAGGGTATGGTGACATATGCCTGTAATCCTCAGCACTTGGGAGGCTGAGGCAAGACAACTGCTGTGAGTTCAAGGCCAGCCTGAACTGCATAGTGAAACATGGTCTGAAAAACACAAAAAAAAATGCTTTGTCTTTTGTGCATTTACTCTGGTCTAGGCCACACATGGCCAATGTTAGTTGAAAAGGCCATGTCACATCAGCATTTGAATACAAGTTTCAGGATTTCTTACTTAAAAACAATCTCCTCCCTCAATAAATGTTTTATTGCTGTTGCTTTTTTTTTTTTTAACTGTCTTTGCAGTGTGAGCTATGGCCCCCTTCCAGTCAGCCATCAACTGTAACTCTGTGTAACTGTGTACCCAGCAAGATTATTTCTATGAGGGTCTAGGATCTCATAATAAAATATATAAGTATTTTGGAAAAATAAGATCTATGTAACCTAGTAAGTGCTCAAGTTTTAAAAATCACATTCTAGCATTTGTGTTAAATAGAAAGGTTTCCTTAAATTCTGGCAGTAAACAAAGACCATTTTAAGCACGGAAATGTTAGTCATATGAACTTCAGTCACCATGAAATGTTAAAGTAATCGGGTGGGAGAAGCAACATCGCTGGTCTCCAGTTCTCACTCCTGCAGAGTTCATCTGTCATTTTACGAGACAACTTATTTTTCTCTTTTTCTTCCCTGTAAAGGTAGAAACCTGTGGGTCCTCGTTGTGGGTCAGTTTCCCAAGGAGCACAGAATTGGGATTCCAGAATTCAAATATGTGGCAAATATGCATGGAGATGAGGTAGGTACATGGTGTGAACATCTGAGCTGTCACCAGAGAAACTTCCCTCAGGTCTCTTGAACTCTATGTAAATGCCAAAGAGAAAGCATGAAGCCTTATGCACTGTAGCAAAGAAGAACGCTGAAAGGACTTCCCATTAGGACCTTCCAGGAAAGTTTAGGAGCCAGAGTCAGAAGACATTTGGTTGTGCCTGGGAGAGTAGCCTGAGCTGTCTTTGTGCTGGGGATGGAAGAATCATGGCCCCAACCTCAGAATTCCTGCCAGCTCATCCTCCCCACCCTCTCTGGGTTGATTGTCCTACTCCTCCATGTTAAGGAGATCCAGCCCAGGAGCTCCATTGTGTTTGAGCTCAAAACAATCAGAAAGTCCCAGATACCTATCCAGACCTCGCACATCTGATTTTTAAAATTCTTTTGTCACTCCTTTCCTCTAAAATTCAATATTTTTGCTGTTCATGTTTAGGGTTTTCTGACACCTACCATTCAATTCTCTTAAGTTCCTTAACAGTGTCTCACCACTTTTCCCAGTTAGAAGAAGTCAACTCAATTTTTAGTTTGTTTTGCAAAATACCCTTTAACTTATCTTACCTGCCCAGCCATTCTGCCCACACAGTTGGAGATGTCCACTGTTGCCTTCGTTCCTTAGAATATTTTAAGAGCATGACAATTGCAGCACTTGTGTTTACTAGGACTCCATACAATGGACAACCAAGGGGAAGGAAAGATAGTTCCCCATCATTATAATAAAGAAAATTTATATGGGAATATGTGGAGCAGCCTCTATAAAACACACTTAACTTCAAAGACTTTCAGAGTAAATCATATCCCAATCCGACAACCTGCTGACCTGTTAAAACACTCCAGATTTGCCATCATGTAGGTGATGTGCTTTAAGCGATGCTGAGCTTTCCTGACCTGGTTTAACCCTCCCCAAACCCAAGCTCTATAGGAACCAGCTCTACCCTTCCTGACCCACACAGCCTGCCCTGGCCAGGCATGCTGCCCAACTTGTGCTAAGAGCTGAGAGGCACACACCTGCATCCAAGAAAGGACTAAGTCTCTGTACCTGATCTTGGGACTTTCTGAGTGCCATGGACTGTTTCTTTAAAAGGTTGTGTTGCTGGGAGTTTGACCAGAGTTGCTTTTAATAAAAACAACTGTCCATTATACACAGCAGCCAGGACTTTTACTTTTTGCTATCTGTTCTATCAGACCAAGGTCCTTGGATTCTACTTTTAATGAGAGACAGATGGCATTTCCTGCCTTCAGTAGTTTATTTATTTAATTCATGACTTATCAGTGGTTGTAGTCTGCTACTCAGAAATGAATCCTCAGAAGTGAAACTACTAAATATAAGCAAGTGACTCTGCTCTCACTTACCCCCAAATTTGCTTATTCTTTCCACACACTTTCCCAGATTTCTGGAATCTTTCTGTCTGGGTAGATCGTGTTCTCTGTCAAGTTGTAGATCGTGTTCTCTCTGGAAAACTCTGATTCTGAAGAATGCTGAGGACTGAACTTAGATGGAGAGAAAGGTCTCAGTGTGTATTGGGATGGGGATCTGAAGCACAGATACCCTTTTGTATTCTCGTTGATGGCAGTGTCTGGGTCTCTATGAGGCTGTTAAGAAATTTATGATTCTGAATTTGAGGTCTGTGTACCTACTGCCACTAGGAGCTGGAGAAAGAGATGCCCTAAACTAGAACAGAGGAACCACTCTGAGTATATCTTGTTCTCCTTAGATCTTTTGGAATTGAAAGCATTTTTATTGTTTTCCAAAACTTTTCAATGCTTTCAGTCCTACTAAAAAGCAACGGAGCTAACCTTTTAGGGCAGTGACTCTTAACCTTCTTGAAACAGATTCTTGCTATACAGACTTGACCTCTGACTTCAAAGTCCATGGATTTTTTGGAGTTCATAGATTTAACATGAAGAATCCCAACAGGAGGTACATACACATTAAGTAGCATGGTGGACATAAATGACCACACTATTTTAAAACATTTCCTCTCTACCTTGGCCCTCATCCTATTTGGGGTGTATGTGTGTGTGTGTGTGTGGTTTCTGCCCTTGAGACCATGGCTCCATGACGGTGAGCAGCAGCAGGATCAAGGGGATCCAGTTCTATCACAGTGCTATAGAATCACCTTGCAGAACTCCCAGACAAGGTAGCCATGAGGAGCTTTTGATGCCTGTGTTCCACCTTCCCACTTTAATAGGATGAACAGATGTTTTTCTAGTTCACTCAGGCCCTGGTTTGCACACATTAGAATCCTGAACTGTAGAAATCCCAATTCCGTGTTTAATTTATGCAAATTCCTACCTGACACACCTAAAATCTAGTCACTTTTGAAAGGGCTGGTGACAACACACATAGGATAGAACTCTGCTTTTTCCTTAGTTCAGATTGTTTAGAGGTGAGATTTTTGTCCCCTTTCCCCTTCCCCACAACCTCATTCTGCCATAGCCAATATCTCAAATCAAGCTTCCTAAATATCGTGGCCTGGACAATCTCCACTTTTGTTCCTTCCTCAAGTTCTCCCTGCCCTGTCTCCTATTCTATGATTTTCAAATTTTGTGCACATGAAAAATATCTCACTTGGGCAATCCCTAGTTAGGTAAGAACTGTATAATTCCTCTTTAGTAGAAATACTGAAGGGAGGCGTGTCTATGTGCTTTAAGAATTGGGTGCCCAGAGCATTAAGGTAACAAGCAAAACTCAGGTCAGAGTCTGGGCTACAACTCAGCTTCCCCCAACTCAGAGCCTGTGTCCCCATAACTGTGGATGCAGGTATTCAATATGTGTTTGTTAAGTTTACCTGAATTGCAATTATGATATTTATTTAGTTTTGCTTACAGATTTTTTTTACAAATAAGTTTCTGTTTCTTAATTATCAAATGAACAAATGAATTATTTTCATCATGAGTGTTTATTTGGGTATAGACTTTTGAAAAATCCACATCACATTTAGAATTCTCCATCTGGTGACATTTGTTTAGAGCTTATTGTATTCCAGATAGGTTGAAAAGAAAACATTCTCTGGATCATTGCAAGCATATTTTTCAACTAAAAATAAAAGATAAAGGGCAAATGATTTTTTACACATCTTCTAGGTATAAAAGAGTTTATGAGACGTAATTTGTATGTTTAAATTTTTGTATTTAGAGGGTATTTTAATGGCCTATCAGTTAATAGCACATAATATCTGAACTTATACTTGTCCTGGATAATCTAGGATATGTATTCAACATGTGATAGAGGTTCCAAATTTGTTAAAGCAATAAATAAATAAAGCTTGTTGTTCCAAATGTTATTCCCCAAGTTCTTTATATCTTGCCCAAGGATCCAGAGGAAAATGGTTAGGATCTCTGCCATCAAGGCTTAGATGGGGGTGGGGGGTCAGTGAGCTAATCATCGTGGATATGCATAGCCTTAGGTGGCATGAATTAGATAGTGCAGGTGTGTAATGTGACAAGGGCTTTCATCCCAGGCGTGCAAAAACAAAGGACATATGCTACATAATGTCATCTTCAGGCTTCTCCTTCCCTCTTTTTACAGTGCTGAGGACCAAATCCAGGGCCTCACTCATGCCAGGCAAGTGCCCTACCACTGAACTACATCCCCTGAGGGCTGACATTTGAACAGGATTAGCTGGGCAGTCAGATAAATGAATTAAATCTGTAACACATTTTTTTGCCCCAGACCTGACAAGGTTATTTTCCCCCAGAAGCTGTATTACAGCATGGCATTTCAAAATAGATTCTATCATTAGGGTAGCTGAAGTTTTTGGGCTCCACCCTTCTTTCCCCTCCACCTGCGTTGTAGATTGTTCTTCAAAAATTTCCCAGTGTTTATAAAAGATCTTTGAAGAGCCAGACTCACTTTTATGTATCTGACAAATTCCAAGTTGGCTGAATGGAAATAAACCTGATAGAAAATGTATTTTCTGCTTTCTGGGTTATTGCCACGTTAACTACCACTTGATTCCCCCGTGAAAGGCTCCAGAAGCTGCTGTGTGCGCGTCAAGCTTTCCAGTTGCTTGTTGTTAGAGACCCTTTCATGAAGTCTGCACTACACACAAAGGAAGTGAGCAGGCTGAATACCAGGCTGGTGAGGCTGGTGGAGACTGTTTTGACCACATTCTTTCTTCAAATTTGAACTCTCCAAGGTTTCATATTCAAAGACTTAATTCTAAAGTCTTAAATTAGGGATGGAGGGAAGTTTATACATAAAACATGAATGAGTGCTTGGGACATTTATATTAAGGATGGGAAGAATTAATCTGAATAATATTTGGCATGAATCTACTGTTACAGAGACGGCAAATATGGCCCAACAGAAAAATGAGAATTTTTAACTCCCTCTGAAATTTTATCTGTTTACTGCAGCATTTTTAAATTATCTGTTAGTTGGTTCTTTTTCATCTTTCCAAGGTTTCTATTTACCCTCTGATTTGTTACAGAATATTGAGACAAACAGAAAATACTTTGTTTACACACTTCCCTAAAAGAATCATGATTTCATTGGTTTTGTAAAAATGCCAAAGGTTTTCTTTAATTTAAAAAATGATACTAGAAAAATAAAAGAAAATAAAACAGAATATTGTTTTGCAGAATAGCTATTAATATTTATCAAACATCATTATAGACACATATAGTTAGGTAAGAGAATAACAGAAATTAAAAGAATACAAAATAGGATATGTGTCACATTATGTGTGCTATCTCTAAATAAGATGTATGAAATTTAGTCATATTTAAATTTATTAACAGAAGAATAAAACTGAAAGGAAACTAAAATAACTGGTGAACTTGATAAATATTTTCTCAAAACAAATTGCCAAAAGTTCTTTCTAAAGTTAAGAAAAGATTATGAAAAACTTTGAAACCATAGTCAATAAATATATATATTAAAGTTTGATACCTTATGAATCCTTGCTAAGAAAAGTAAAGAAAGCAGCACTTTGCAAATTCCACTCTCTTCTCTTTCCCTCTTCTTCAGCCCCATCCCCTCCGCTAATTATAAACCTTTCATTTATACATTCTGTAAAATTCCACAGTTGTTTAATCTAGTTCTTTACCTCAATTTGATTTTGATTCAACGTGGACTCTTTACTCATCTTTATTCATCAGCTTTTGGTTGGGTAAATTTTATCGTCAGCTCCTGATTTGAGTACTTGCTGCTTGGGAATGTTTTATGATTCAACTGTCTAAACCAGAGATTCACAGCATAAAAATTCTGATATCCTCCTCTCATGCCTTTGACCTGGGATTCAGATCAGTCTTGGACTTTTTGGCTAACATGTCCTGTGATCTCTAATTACCATTTAGAGATTTTAGAAACTACAAGGGACTTCCTGATCACTTCTTTCTCCTTTTTCTTTACCTGTTTTTCACTCCTGCCTCTTTCTAAGAAAGCCCCTTATGCCAGTTACCCTTTCATATTTGAAGTCCCAGCCTTCCCACACTGCATTTTGGAAAGCCAGTGATGGCTTGAGCTCCCAATCATATTCTGCCTTAGCACTAGAAACCCATGGATATGGGGCATCCATGACTATTTTTGCTTGATAGCTTGTAAGTTTTTTCCAGTGAAGATTTGGACTGTAAAAACAAGTCACAATAGTGGAGAAGAAAGATAAAAATGAGTAGGAAGTCAGGATTGATTGATTTCTGTTGCAAATTTTATGACTGCCCATTAGTATATAATTTGTTTAGCTCAAAATTTTCTTAGTCCCAGTCTCGATTAATGTGTGTTCATTAGCGTGACAGATGTATAAAATATGGTCTCTCTGCATGCCAGTGAGAGGGGCACAGGGAAGAGTGACTATTCAAGGATTACTCATCCTTTGTTGCATGATGCTACTACTTCAGTGGATAGCAACTGAAAACTCTTTTGAGGCTCCATTAAATCTTTTCCTGTGAGGTGTCAACATTAATTTCTCAGCAGCAATGTCCTTATTTAACCACCCTCTGCCCCTGATTTCCCATTTATTAGCATTTCAACAACATCTGGTCTTCAGAAGCACATTCCTTGAGTCTCATATTCTTGGAATAACCTGATATAATCTATCAACTTTTCAAGTTATAAGGCTGAAATCTAAATAACTTTAGGTAAGAAAAGTAAGGCGGGCATGGTGTCACATGCCTCACATCTCAGCTGTCTATGAGACAGAGGTGGGAGGATTGCAAGTGTGAGCCCAGCCTGGGCAATTTAGAGACTTAGCAAGACCCTAACTGTAAATAAAAAGGGCAGTGGGTACCAGAGGACAAGGTGCAGCTCAGTTAGAAGGCCCTGTGTTCAGGCCCTAGTACCACAAGAGGAAAGGTCGGGGAGGAGAAGGGGAGGGAAGAAAGATGAGGGGAAGGGAGAGAATGAGGGTGGGCAAGCTAAGAAAGAAAGAAAGAAAGAAAGAAAGAAAGAAAGAAAGAAAGAAAGAAAGAAAGAAAGA